>NBNE01000293.1:0-27224 GCA_002215365.1 Phytophthora megakarya
TGGGTGCCATCCAAAACCTCCATAAAAGGTTTTAATGTCTGGGGTTAGGGCGCATTAAAGGGGTCATTAAACCACCTACATTAAACTCGAAAAGTTTGGTGAGACCGAAAAGTGGTCTCACCAAACTTTTGTTTTATCCGCTTTTATCAGCTCTATTCACCCCCTAAATCAGCAACCAGGTATAAAAAAATACTTGTTTTAAGTATCTGCACTAAGCACCCTGAACAGGGAAACATGTTCCCAGGTTGAAGTAGTACAGGTACCTCCTAAAAGATGTCGATGAAACAGCGGCGGTCATTGTGAGATTCGAAGCAAGGCATTCACATAGTGTTGGCGTGTCTAGGGAGTCGAACTTGCTGCGTAAGATGGTTCTGGTGGCGCGGATATGTTTAGATGCTAACATCCCTATGCTGAAATCACACTGTTACAGGTCAAGATAGCGGGATACGTCGTCCTCATCTCCAGTAAGTATTGGTTTTGGCTACTTCCGCATGTGTACCTAACACTTGTTTGCCTGCATTGTGACGATAAATAGCAGCCGTAAGACAGCAATGGGTTGCTCTCGCCTTTCTCAGGGCCGAGTTGGTCCTCGAAGCAAGACGCTGACTGTCGGATCCAAGGTTCCTGGGCGTTGGCTACGGCTCCGTGCAGGTCTGGTGTTCAGACACCCGCTAGTGGCTGTGTCTGCTACTATGCGGGTGTCTTCACTGGCGGACTTCAAGTTGACTTCGAGAAACACCGACAGGTCCAGAGCTAGAGACGTTTCGATCTTGTCGAGTGAAGATGCTCCCGCACTGAGTCTCTCCCAGTCTTCTACGGTAACTGAGCATTACGAGGAAGTGTATCCATCGAAGCATTTTGACCGTGTACCAAGTGTTGACGTAGCTTCTCCACGGCCGGGTTCCTTCTCGGCGACTAGTTCCCAGACCCATACTATGACGGAGCCCCCATGGTCTCCTCGTTCGCAGTTCACGGTGCCGTCCCCCTCACCTACGAAGAGTCCTGCAGTGGTCGGGTGGTCACCCAGTCCCGTCCGGCAGCCACGGATGCGTATCAACACTCCGATGACTCCACCAGGTGAGATTCCGCGGTGGTATGCGGAGTGCTTTGAATCTTCAGGCGAGTCCGACACGGATACAGTGCCTCATTCTCATGATTTACGGACTTCAGCGTCTCCTGCTTCTTCGAGGATCCGTTCTAGTCTCGATGATGGCAAGCAAAGATCCTCCAGTAGCGGGCTTGCATCACAAGACGGAGATACAGCAGTACCTCCACGACATAATGCTTCAGATTCGACACTATCTACATTGGATGTCGTGCTTCCAGCGGACTCTCTTAGCCAAGATGTGTCAGAAGCCTCAGTTCATGTGTGGCGACCAGAGAGGTGGCCGGATGATGTCGAGAGACTGGAAGCTCAGTGGAATCCAAAGGCGTTGAAGTTTCCCTCTGTCAGTATCGGTATTCGCAACGGAGCTGGATGTGGGTGTGAATATCGGTGCACAGCCGTCTCATGCCTCAACGCGCGCGAGAGTCGCTTCTGTACAGAGCGGAACTGTTCTTTCGGTGCATTCTGTGGCAATTCGCTAAAGGAGCATCCTGGTCTGGTAATTGCGCGAAGCTTGCGAACTGGAATGAGAGGACTTGTGGCCTCTGAGGACATACTCGAGGGAGAGGTGATCGGTCAGTATCTCGGTCACCTACAGCTGTTTGGACCTCCGTCTAAAAATGCTCCTGTGAACAATGGATATCGTCTACACCTGAAGACGCGGACTAGTGGATCCAAGCACGTTGGCATAGACGCTTTCTCGAAGGGAAGCAAGCTCCGGTTCATGAATCATTCGTGTGACCCAGCCGTGCGTTTTCACGAAGTCCAGACAGGGTCTACAGTGACTGTCGTCGCCGTCACCGTACGAAAGGTCTACAAAGGCGAGCAAGTGACTGTCAGCTACGGAGAGAAACTCTGGTTCCTATGTAGATGCGGTTGGGAGGGATGTCAACATCGAGATATCACCGCTGGGTTGGAGAAGTGATTCGTATACTTCGGGATGATTTTGAGGTTTTTTGTGCGCTGAATACTGAATTCAATACATTTACCCCCACACAGCCCAACTTCAATAAGGTTTTTTGTAACCTTGCCGCATGGTTTCCTTCATTCTTCATTTCAAAGGCTAAGAAGTTGTTCAGTTCTAACATCCTCTCGATCGACGATGGCAGCGGTAAGTAAGGGATTGTTTTAGGTATGGGTCCCGCGATTTTTCTAAGAGCATCTTCATTGTAGCGCGGCAGGAATCATGGGTACGCAAACTACACTGTAAACGACCAGCTGTTGTTGTGCTCTTTAGTGGAGAAAATTCTTCCACTCGGGCGCAATATGTGGGAACAGGTTGCTGTGCAGTACAACGCGACACGCGCTCGGGGCGCCATGGAGAGGGACTTTGAGTCTTTGCGTAGGAAGTTCAAGAGTTTATACACGAAGCCGAAGCCGACAGGACGTGGGGAAGTGTCGGCTCGCAATCGCCCCGCCATTTGGGCAAGGCGGATCCAGGCCATGATAGAAGCAGAAGGAGGCGTCCACACCGCCCATGACGGCCAAGATCAAGGCGAAGATGACGAGGAACTGAACGCAGAAGTGCTGAACCCCGTCCCTACTACAGGCGCTCCAACTGTCGCTGCTGGTTCAGCTACTCGTCCTTTACTTCGTGCAGGCCTCCGGCCTTTGAGGCGCGGAGAACAGGGCGCTGTTGGTGGGATTCATGTCGGAGTTGATGCCGGTGCTGGTACGGGAACAGGAGATCGACTTATCGCCGAAGACGAAAGCGGAGACGGAGAGGTTGCGGGCGGTGATGCTGGATCTTCAGGAGCAGCCATCGAGAGCGACCAAGGGCAGGACGTGGAAAGATATCCCGTCGGCCTCGAGGCGTTTAACGACTTAGCGAACTTAGAGGGCGAATCCGTGAGGAGCGACGACACTGTTGTTGTGGCTGGTGAGGCTCCCACAACTGTAGCACCCCGTACAACGGCTGCATCGGACCAGCCACCAGACTTGACGCCGCGTCCAATAACTGGTGTAATAATGACCAGCCATGGAACTATCGACACATCGATAGCACACCATTACGACTTCCTAAACGAGGACATAGCTAGTGAGGAGGACAGTTCCCCGGAACCTGCTGAGCCACTAGTGGCAGAAACTTCAGTAACAGCAGACCACCAGACACCCCCACCTAGAGGATCTGCCGTCGGGTGTTCCAGATCACAAGCCGCGTCTACGGAGACATCGGCCCGATCGCAGACAAGTCGAATTGGGGCCGAGCCAAAAAAGTCAAAGCGCAAATCGGGATCTCGGCGGACCCCTTTGCCTACTGTTGCTACTCCCGACGGGCCCATACTGCATCGCGACCCGGAAATGGCTTCCGCGGATACACGTGAGTTGGAAGAACACAGCCGTCTGGATATCGGTAGCAACCGCCTAGGTGGTGAGGATCTTCGTGTCCTGCGGGACAACTTTGAAACGGTGGCACAAGCGGCACTCAACTCCAATGGGAAGCGAACACAGTCAGACAAATCTGACACCCCCTCTAACACGACAACCTACGCTAGATCCAAGCGCTTTCGGGCCAAGCAGCGCATGGACGAGATGCGCCGGGAGCTAGACGACTTGGAGGCAGAGAATTCGAATGAAATGATGCGGCTACTTCTCTTCTTTCAAAAGGATGGCGACCGTCGTGCCGAAGCTGAAGAACGACGACGCAGGGCGGAGCGCGATGAACGTCTCGAAATTGAGCGTCGAGACAGAGCCGAACGAGAACAGCACCGCCGTGAAGAAGCCGAAGCAGCTGAACGACGCAGGGCTATAGAACTGCAAGAAGCTCGTGAAGCCAGAGAAGAACAACGGCGCGTTGAGGCAGAGAGAGATGCCAAAGCCGAGCACGAGAAAGAGAAGAACAGACGTATCGCAGAAGACCGAATTGCTCTAGAGCGTGAAGAGTCCCGACAGAGACACGAGCAGATGATGTTAATGTTAGCCAACCTTCAAAAAAAATAACACAGGGGTCATACCATCGGTAATGAAGAAGTCTATGTATTCATTGATTATCTCTCGCTCCGTGCACAAACGTCGTTCTAATTTGGCTCACTTCAACAGTACGGACACGATAGTTAGCTAGCCTAAACAAATTATCAAGACGTAGCTTTCGTTTCGCCTTACAAGCAGGCAGAGGATGGACAAGTCGGTGAAATACCTTCTCGATAGAGCCCATTCCCCACTCGACTGACTGTCGAACGAAAGTAATTGCGCGAGCTTTCCGGAGTGCGACAGCTCGTACAGAAGGCACAAGACCTCTCAACTCACCCTCCTTCAGAGGTGTCATAATTCTGCCCACCAGAGCACCACTACAGGGAAACGCAGAATCCGCGATGATCCCGTATCTAGAATCAGGATTTAGTTCTGGATCTAACAGCTTTTGTCGGAACTGTAGGCTCGTATCCGAGTCGTTCCAACTTCCAGGAAAGTTGTGTTTGGCCCATACAATGAGCCCGTCACAACTGAAACACAAAGTACCGGTGACGAAAACTCCATGGAGCCAACCGTTGTAGTGGGCGTTCTGGAGGTCTCTTTGGGGGGCTGTTGGACCTGGAGGACCACCACGAACGTATTTAGTAACTACACAAAAACAACTACAATAACTGCCCCGCGAAGCTCACCCTGAAATTTTTTCCGTCTATGAAACCCCATGTGAAAGGAAGCATAGGCTCACGAAGAGCAGTCAACCGTGCGAGCGCTTTTTGGCGAGCCAGCGTTGGCCACACAATTCGCGCGGGTCCAAAACCGGTTAAAGCACGCTGCATCGCCGATTCGGCCTCATTCAGAACTCGGCTCAATGTAGAACCCGGGACGCCGAACTTCATACACAGATCTTTAGAACCCATAGACCCGACGTAGAAAGCTAGCAATACTCCAAGGACTTGGTGATGGTGCTGCAATTTACGGGGACGACCCCCCTTCGGTTTATAGTTCTGAAGCTCGTAGTATAAAGAGAAGCGATCCAGCAACTGACGGAACGATCGTCTAGATACAGGTTACGTGGTTAAAATAAATAAATGACCGTAGCCAATCGATTCAACTGCGTACCGACAGAGGCTTGTCGTATTTAGGAAGTTCTCATCGGTACCGAAGTACCAAATGTACATCCATGGGGCGACGTCCGGCCTAGGTAGACACGCTACGTTAAGGTGATGGCGGATGCGGACGAGTCGAGCATATTCATAGCGCATCTGCTCCTCATGTAGTCGTTTCTGAAGTACACGAATCCTAGCCTTGCCTTTACGCCTACCCCGTTCGGTCTTCAAGAGAGCCACGATGGCCTGCGGGGCATGCATCTCCTGCTCTTCCTCTTAGCAAATTCACCTTTGTACCTTAACAGGGGACATCGTTCCCACTCGGGAGCAGTTGAAGATAAGTGTTGACGCATCGGCAATCGGGTAAGCTCAAGTTGCAGCGAGAGGGTCGACTTCGCATTAACTTCTCTACAAGTAGAGACTTTTTTTTATTTTTTTTAAAATTTGTCCTAAGTACTGATGTCTCATTTCGCATTGCTTACTAATATGAAGTTAACGGGTCAATTGAATCCGTCCAGATTAAACTATTTGATCACAGTTTTGGACGTCATTTTTCGGACCTCACCTTTAATTGGGATAAAAAATCGGATAAAAGGTTGATAAAAGGGGGTATAAAAAAAAGTTGATTAAAACTTTTAATGGAGGTTTTGGATGGCACCCACTGTAATGAGGGGCGTCTCCTATATCGATTGAGACCCTGGTACCGATTAAATCGCAAATTTTGCATCCAACCTGAAGTTTGTGCCGCCTACTGGAATAATTTCCTCTTTGTTTTGTCCCCAAATACGAATTAGATCCAATCTTTCCAGTAGGTCGCACCTTCCGACTCCTAGCTTCATTAGTCCTTAATGGGGGCGTCCCAATCGCTCGACACGTTTTTCGGGTCATCAAAGCTCCAGAGCGACTCGGAGCAGGCTGATGTGTACCAATATTTGTGTCGTGTGGAAAAGACTTTGTGGCTCCCTGGGTCCTGGTGGGAACATGAGAAGGACGAGTTGGAATTTGAGGCTGGAAGCGTTGCAGAGCAGAGTCCCACTAGACACAGTACAAACCCTCGAGATCCACTCAAGAAAATGGTGCTTCCGTTTCCAGTATTTTGCGTATTCGGAGCTAATTGAAGTTGTTGTGATCATGAAGACTCCAACCGAAGCTCTGCAGATCATCCCTGCCATGTTGGACGAGATGTGGGTCTCGCCACTAGTCGCTCTTCTGGATTGCGTGGATCCCATTACAAGGAGTGCAGGTCTTGCGTTGCTGTCGAGAATTGTCCAAAGAGGTGAGACGACGCTCAGGTTTGGTCGTGTTGTGCTGTTTTCGCTGACAGTGACGCAGATTCCCTGGCCAAGATCTTTATTTCTGTCAACGGAATGCACAAAGTGATAGCTTTACTGGATAGTCACGACCAACAAACGACCTATTTGGCGCTAGAAGTCATTCTTGCACTCTGCACTGGAAGTTGTACGTTATCTCTCATTCAGGCTGGTTTTACTTACCTGACACTGTACTGTGGCTGTGAAGCGAGTGTGATTCTGCCTTTTTGTGAAGCTGGGCTCATTCAACGTCTGACTGAGTTAATTACGGACGAGAACTTAGAGCTCGTGTTAACTTCTCTCAAGGTCCTACGACTAACACTGCGTCAGAGTGAGTTGAGGTAGACATCTAGATATTTTCTAGAAGATTGAGTTTCATCCTTTATGACCGTTGCTGTAGATGCTGTGAAAACTCAGCTACCTTCATGCAAGACGTTATGCATACTGATGGATCTAGTGCATTCGTCGCACGCTGCCGTAGCCAAATCTGCTATCACATGCATCGGACTTTCGCTTCCCAATCGTACGGAAAGTGGGGTATGTATGTGTGTGGTCATTTGCTAATGCTATTCGTTTTTCACAGCGGACAACTTAGCGGAACTTCTGCGACTCGGTTGCATCGACATTTTCCTGCACTTCATGATGCCCACAAATCCCAGCGCTGACGCTGCCATTTTCGCGTTATCACTGATTGCCGATGAAACGGATACAATATTCCCACATGAACAGACCACAACAACACTTGGACGGATGCTCGAGTCACTTCGAGGAGCGGCAAAAAGGTCCACGGCTGCGAGTGCTACTAGTTTCCTGTTCGCAAGTCTAGCCAAATCCAGCATGTTTCACACAGCTATCTGCTCTGAGACCAACTTAGGCATCCTCACCAAGTTTTTAGTTGGTGGATCACCTGAGGTGCTGGCATCTACTGCTTACGCACTGGGTATCGTTGCTCTTCACGCAAATGACCGGGTGCGACAAATATTGTTCCAAGTCGATTCCCCAGAGAATCTTATGCAGTTAGTGATTCTTTCGCTTGACTCATCGGGCCCCGGACGTGATGAGAAGGTGGCTCGGCTCGCGATATTTGCACTGGCTACTTTAACAAACGAGGCATTGGTTTCACGCACTGGTACTTTAGTCCGGCCTGACCTTTTATCACCGTCTTCAGGGGCCTCGGAACCGATTCGTATCAGTACAATTTCGAGCTGTGAAAGTATGCAGGGGACCGACTTCTTGCCGCATGTGTATGTTCGGGCTATTACAAGACTTGGTGCAGGATCTACCTACGCAATGAAGTTACTGGCTGCACTAAGCACCGCATCGCATGTCAGAAATCGCCTCTGTGAAGCGGAAACTGTAAGCAGAATGATGAATTGTCTCCGTGGCGCAAGTGCTACGTTCTTGCCTAGTTTACTGGTCTTCTTTCTCGAATGCTGCAGTTGTGAGCATGAATGTTCATGTAAAGAGGTCAGATCCTCAGAGTCTGTACCTGGAAGCAGCTTGACGTTTAGTACGCTTGTGGAGAATACACCTGATGCACTCGAGATACTTGGCGCATTGTTCCAGAACCATCCGCCAGAGAATCTATTCGGTCTTGCACCGCTACTCAGTGCTCTTGGGATCCACTCAAATGTGCTCAGTGAGCGTATGAGTTCTACGACGTTGTTCGTGGATCAGGTGCTGAGTATTGCTACACGATTCAACCATGAAGCACTGCATGAACAAGTTTTAGGTTTCTTGGTTGAGCTTACAGCGGCCAAGAACACACGTGCATTGGAGCAACTTTTTGCAAGTGACCCAGACCGCATTGCTAATTTACTTCAGGCCTCGCTCAATACACGAGTGCAGTACTTGGCCGCCACAATTCTACGTCGACTGTTTAAACGACTGAACTCGATCCAAATACCATCAAGATCAGCGCAACGATATTTAGCAAAATTGCTAGCAACTTCAAGTGTGGAGTTCACGATTGCTATTTCAGCATGTCGAGTATGGGGAAACCTCTTCCGGTTCGACGACAAGCGTCTAGCATTTGCTCAAATTCCAGACTCAGTGTCTAGTCTTCTCTTATTGCTTCAGCGATGTACTGATTGTCAACCGACCGATGACAAAAAACTAATAGCTTTAATTGAGGCATCCAGCGATACCCAGAGCTTGGAATCCGTGGAAAAGAAGATTGTACCAGAAAACCTAAAGCCACTGTACTGGGTTATTCGAACTATATTTCGGACAGCGTGTTCCGATATCACAAAACAATCTCTGGTGCTGGCACCGCAATTCGTGCGTATTGTGGATTTATTCACTCACAGATGTGATCCGATCGCTCGAATTGCAATTGACACGATGAGTGAGCTTGCACGAGCGAAGACTCCTGATTTACGTCGCGCATTAGCTGTTCCGGTTGTTCTAAACGCTATTCAGCAACTTATTCGTGATCACGAGCGTGTAACGAGTGCCTATGGTGTACTTCCCCAGCGTCACGTGCTTCGATTCCTTGGGTTATTAGCGCGAAAAGATGCAGCGATCCAGTACTTGGTGGTTGAAAGTCGATTGCTAGAGGCATTGCTGCTTTTATTGCGAATGCCATCGACTTCATTTAATTCGGAGCTGCTGGCTGAAGCACTCGATGCTTTAGCTTGGGTATGCAGCGCTGTTAAGTCACCAACTGACGTCGAGGCCCAGGCGGAGATTGACGACGAAATTTATATTGAGACTCCCGTTGAAGGTGAAGCGCCAGCAAGACGAATCGTAGCTACACCAAAGATGGTGGACTTCTCGCTTCGCCATGTCGATTCAGCTCTAGCTCCTGTAGCTTGTGCCAGTCTACATCTATTGCAACGACTAGCTTGTGAACAACCAGGAGTGCCGCACTTTGTGCATGGTGTTAACGGCGCTGCGGTGATAATGAGAGTTCTTCAACAACGATCTGAATATGCTGCACGACGTCGGGCGTGTGGACTTGTTCGACACTTAGTGCACCGACATGATGGCAATCGTCAACAATTCCAAGAGTTAGGTGCAACAAGCTTCCTTGTAGAATTGGTAACGAAATCTCAAATGGATCTCAAATCTACGGAAGAGCGAGGTTCATTGCGAAAGCTGCAGATCAAAGGATTTCAAGCTCTTGCTGCACTGTGCATGGGTTCTGGTTCAGCAGCAAGAGCATCAAAAAAAGAGCTACTGGAGTGCGACCAATCTGCTGAGTTGGTAGGGTTTGTTGGAGTTGATGATACCAACGACACCAGACTTTGTGCAGCTTGGACACATACGCTCGCAATGGGGGCATTCTCAGACAGTATGAATCAAAGACGGTTAGTATTGGGTGGCATTGTTTCTCTCCTCACCAAACTGTTGGGTCATCCGAGTGGTCGTGTTCGTGTTCCAACAGCTCAATTGTTCGCTTACCTGTCTGAAGCACCCGAAAATCGCGGTGTTATATTAAACGAGGGTGGTGAACCTTTACTTGAAGCGATCATTGCTGGCCTAAAATCCGAATTACCAGGGTTACAGCGCTACACAGCTCTCTTTGTTGCAAATGCAGCAACTCGGCACGAAGGCAACAAAGTTCGTTTGGGAGCTGCAGGTGTTGGGGTACCCCTGGTGGATCGTTTATCTTCTCAACGTCGTCACGTCCTCGAAAATGTATTATTGGCTGTTATAAAGCTCGGATCACATGCTGGTAACAAGGTCAAGTTAGGTGGAAAAGTGTGCTTCGAGAAATTGCTGTCTCTCATTCATCATGACACTCTCCGAGTGGCCAAAGGTGCAGCCAGAGCACTTGCTGTGCTTATTGTGAACAATGACGCTAACAAAAAGTTCCTTCTTCAGTGTGAAGCTCCTGTCATTGCTGAGCTTAGTGCATTGTTGAAAGGGTCGAATGGTACTATTGTGGAAAGTGCTGTACTTGTGCTGGGAGAATTGGCTCCTATGCCTACTCAAGCACTTGAATTATCGCGTTGTGTTGATGTGATGTCCGTCGTAAAGCTACTTACGCATATCAATCCACGTATCACACGAGCAGCGTTGCTCGTAGTTCGCCATCTCACTCAAGAGTCCTTCAATAAAACGCGCTTCGGTCTGCGTGAATGTGTGAAAGCGCTTCTAGCACGTTTAAGACTTGAACTCGGAGGTACCAGTGGGGCGGATGAGCTAGAGATGATGGAATTGACGATTACTTGTCTTGTGAATTTGTCGTTTGATTCTACCAATGCCTCCCGTATTGCTGAAGCAAGCAGTCAGAATGAAGGTTCGCTTCTTCTTTTTCTACAGCTTGCGACCTGCACATTGACGATTTCGGTCAGTGAATACCTTTCAGCGAAAGAAGTATCACGGTTAATGTTCCAGAGCGAGGCAATGAATGCACCAAGCTCCACATCACCCCTTAAATCTCAGCAAGGCGATGATTTTTCGGTTGATTTAGGAAATAATAAGCAGGAGCTGGATGACGCAGAAATGTATGAGAGTATGGCAATAAAACTGCCGAAGAAAAGTTTTTATGGTCGAGGTAGCTCACCCAGACGCGAAAAGAGTGATGAGTCTCGCCGAGCGGAAGTTGAGTTCCAACCTCACACATTGGACTTCAGCGCATTCCCAAGTTTGCAGACGACTGTACTCGAGCAAACGTTGTTAGTGCTGAGTAACTGCGCTGAACAATATCGCACAGCAAAAGTCGTGGATTCCCTGGCTATCGCTGTGTTATGTCAGGTTCTACTGGATTCGAGCGAACTTGCTGCACGTTGTGGTTGCTACACACTGGCATGTTGGTTAAAGCAAAACACTTCGCTACAAGACGCTGCTACCAGGCGTGGAATATTACCGACATTGTCCAAGCTGTTAACATCTACAAGTCTTGTTGTTGTTGAGGCAGCGGCATACGTGACGTCCAAGCTAGCAGCACGTGGAGATAATCCGATGAAGTTATTGGCACTCGATGTCCCTGCCACATTGGTGCACGGTATCCTCCGAAAACCGACAAATATTCCCCATGATCGTGTACTTGATCGCGCACTTCGGTTACTTGGCACGCTGGTACAATTTTCTCGTGTTCGACAGGCACTCAAAGGTGAAGAAATTATCGCTGACGTCCTAACATCACTGTTGCAGCTACATCCTCAGACTTTAGGCAAAAATCTAAGTCGTTTGGTGCTAGCGTTGTTAGCTGACGATTCCCTCAA
The DNA here is from genome assembly GCA_002215365.1 of Phytophthora megakarya. Lineage (NCBI taxonomy): Eukaryota > Oomycota > Peronosporomycetes > Peronosporales > Peronosporaceae > Phytophthora > Phytophthora megakarya. The sequence continues at coordinate 11,603 of NBNE01000293.1, forward strand.
GTTTTTTCTACCAAAGAAAACCGTGTCATTACTACGAGCATGTTTCGTTCATGAAAGTACCACCGCAAAGACTATCCGTAATGTGCTACGCATTTTCGCACTCCTTGTGACAGTGGAAGAGCACAAAATAACGATCACTCTTGAAGACAGTGACGAAGCTCTTGGACGCATGGTACAAGAACTGCAAATTGACAAAGGGGTTCTTGGTGAAAATGACGAGACGGTTCTTGGGCTTCTTGCGTGTATCGCCAACACAAAGAAAATTGCTGTTGTCCTCCATGAAAACGATCTCCTCGTGAAGTTGCAACCATATTTGTTGGTTTCGAACGAAGAAGAAAAACTGCCATTCCCTAATGACGCTGTAGCAACCAAGAAATCGCTAGAAGAGAGCCGTCTTCACGCTGTCCAAATTGCGGCTCGACTGTGTAAGGCACTCGGAGAACATGCGGTGCGTCGATTGTCCGAGTTGGAATTTACGAGTTTGTTGCTGGAATTACTTCGTGTTAGATTACCATCTTCGCCACTTCCCGAAGTTGAACATGGAAATAAAGCACTGCGAACTACATCTAGCCCAACAATGCTATCGTTGCTAGCATGGGAGTGCGTTGATGTCTTGCGCCAATTGTGTTTTTATCCTCATGATGAACGGGTCATTGTGGAAGAAGGTGGTGTTGAAGTTCTGCTATCATATTTCAGGCTTTGGTTAGCTGTGGCCTCGGGCACTGCTTCCCATGCATTCCCAGCTGAAGGTGGCGAGAAGCTTGTATTATCATTTGCTGTTTCGCTTGTGGCGATCATTCGTACGTTATCAGAACAGACACCCAATCGTGAGATACTGGTACAAGGTGGAGGATTTCCATTAATCTTGAAAGCACTTGGTCTTGACACACCTGAGCTACCAAATCTACAACGCGAGCAACTTGCAGAAGCACTTACTAGTCTAACTGCCTTGCCAGTAATGGTTCCGTATCTCGAGGCTTCTCCTGACCTAGTGACTCCGTTGTTTCGCTACATGGTAGCTCACCAGACGCAACATTTGCCACATCTACTTCTACTAGCGCTACGTGCGTTCGCTGACGTGATGGAAGTATCGCCGGCAAGTCGTTCACATGTGCTGAAGATAACTGGCAGTACCGTTCAGCCGCTCCCGTTTCTGGTGTCGTGTCTGGAGTGCTCTAACTTATCTGTTAGTGATGATAGCACATTACGACTGCTTCACACCATGCGTTCACTTCAGCGTTTGGTCACGGATGAGCCCACAGCTCGGGTTCTAGCAGCGCTCGACAATGTCCCTACTATTGGGAAATTGTTGTCGTTAGAACAACCAGCTCTTTCTCCATCGGACCGATTGGAATTGGTGCAACTCATGGTTACGGAGACACTGGGCTATATGACATACTTTGATCATGCTCCGCGACTTCGTCTTGAGCGTTCTGCGGTTGCCCGTTTGTTGGCTCAAGCAGACTACACGAATGATGAACGTGTAAAATCTGAACATGTAGCTATCAGCATTTGGACACTTGCACTGCTCGCAGTGCCACAAATTCATAGCAACGTAGAAAGCGAGGAAGCTGAAGGACGGGGTGCAATTGAAACTACAGCAAATTGTGTTCGTAGTTGGATATGGAAAGATTCCCGTGGGTTGGACGTGCTCATAAGATGTGGGCTATGTGCCCCTGCATATTTGAATCTACCCATGTCCGTCGTCTCGGACGTGCTTGCCGTGCTTACAACGGCCACAGAGAACGGTCCTGAAGCAGAGACCGTTCTTTCTCAACTTGTTCAAAAGCGAGTTTGTACATCAGTTGCATTTCTACTAGAAGCAGTAGAACCCGTTGTTCGCCTTCCAGCGCTGACACTTCTTGCGCGAATTCTGAGCAAACAACCATGGGCGTCGGACGAACCCGCAGTGGTCACAACCTCGCCCAAAAGCAAGTCCATGGTCGACAGTGATGATGAAGAAATCCCGGGTGAACGCTGGAGTGCTATCCTGTTGCATCTGGCCGAGTGGATGCAGATTTATGCTCAAGATCCTCAATCTTCTCCCCTCAATGAACTTCGAGATGCTTACAGCTGTCTAAGTGTTCTGACAGCACATAACGAGCTTGCAGCACAATTTCAACAAGGACAGGCACCTTGCGGCCTTATCAATCTGGTGGCAGCTACAATGCACTTCTTTGGCAGCAAAAAATTGCCGAACCGACCTGAGAGTCTTGTGCTTATTCGAAAAGAGTCTATTTGTACCATAACAACTCAAGATATTACAACTCAAGATACTACTGCGGAGCGTACAAGATTGAGTTGGGCACAGCAGTTTGAGACCGTGTTTCATGTGTTACGAGTTTGTCGGCGAATGATGGTGTTTTCACCTCAACTCAGTGAACACGCACTCGAACTACACATACCTCGTGCACTGGATAGTCTTGTACTTCTGCATGATCAACGGATCTTGGACGAAACTCTGCGCTGTATGTTACATCTTAGCACGCTCCACGACGAAGACACTGTATTGCTCTTCTCTTCTGACCGTACGGTAGCACGATTGAAAGGATTATTACAGAGCGAGTCAAGACCATTGCAAGCACGCATTACACCCATTTTATCTCTCATGGCAGCAAATATGCCCACATTACCGGGGTTGTGTGGAATGGATGGTATCCTCATCTTAGCGGATCTCGCGGTTAGTAGCAGCACAGTTGGCAACATTCTTGCGAAGACCGATGAAGAAGATCAATATCTTGATCGTTGTGTATTCCAAGACTCTTGTACGATGCTGAATGTGATCTTTTCTCACGAAGAAGATATCGTCATAGCGTTCGATGGGGCTGACGTGATCCCTAAGTTTTTTGGAATTGTAGAGGAAATGACTGGCATTTGCATTGCGTCGTCAGAAAATGATACCCCAGAAGCCCCAGAGCTGCTCCACATGCCGTTGGATCTCCTGGTGAAAATTTCCGCTGTTCCTTCTGTACACATTCGCTACTTGGACTTATTACCTCGAATTTGTCGTTTACTAGATGATGAAAATGGCCCTGCAAGGCTCACAGGTCGATGGTGTGAAATGCTCCTTTCGATCTTGTACAACGTCTTTGGTTGTCCTTTCGAAAGTGATGCAGCCGTATGCAAAGTGGCAGTTGAAACACTGGCACAGGGAAAACGTGCACTTCTTCCTCAGCTTTTACCCCTCGAACGATGGTTATCTGTTGTTGATACGTTCCCAGAATTAGGTCGACTTGTTATCGAGTTGATTCGTGTTTTTGTTGGAAATGGAGAACCTTCCCCGTATGCAGCATTATTCAACAGCGGTAAAGATATCCCAGCACTTCTTAAATTGGTTGGGTCGTCAAGTGACGACGTCGTCATACCTTCTGCACAATTGCTGCTTGCAGTACTGAAGCAGCACGACGTACGCGTTAGTTTGATTGTGGCGGATGGAATACCTGCTCTCGTGATAGCTCTTTGTCAAGCGAAAATTATCAAGGTGCAGAATCTACTCTTGGCTCTGCTATTAGACTTATCGAAAGGTGATACCGAGGTGCAGGCACTATTGTTAGGTGCTCCAGGTTGCGTGGCACAGCTCGTAGAATTCGTACGGGAATGGGTGGATGTTCCTGCTACAGACGACAAGAAAAAGGCATATATGAACCTTGACAAGCGTTTAACGTCGACGTGTACGCTTTTGGCAGAACTGTCTCGTGCATTACATGGACCAGAGCGCATTGTGGAGTCGAATGGACATTTATCTTTGATCATGCTGAGCATCCAACAACAGAAAAATAATGACATCCAAGATGCTAAAAAAACAGTGCAAATTCTCAAGAACCTTGCTGTGGCTGTAGCACCTGGGCTTGCTACTTCAAAACTACCTGAACACTTTTTATCATGCGTTCTATCGGACGAGAATGAGGTACAATTGAGCAAGAATGCGTCACCACTTACACGACCACTGGCATTGACAGGGTTAGTTGCTCTTGCAAAAGCAAACCGTGAACTGCGAGCAACTCTGTCTCAAAGTGGACCACTGGTAGTGCTTCTTGAAAGTTTGTTACAGAGATCAGAGAGGGCTCATGTCAAAGGAGAGGAAGACTCGATGACATTATCTCGAGATGCTTTGCTACTTTTGTGTCTACTGAGCACCTCTGGTTGTGTTGACTTAGTACATCATTCCTCGCCGGAGATACTCACTCGAGTTTGCGGTATTATCAATCAACACTTGACCCTCCACAAGGAAGGCGAAGGCTTGCAAGATGATGAAGCAGCACCAGTAGAAGTCACTTGTGGTCTAAAACTTCTCGCTAATCTGCTAGATGTGGCCCATGATCACGAGACTAAACTTCCCTGGCACCCAAAACAGTTGTTGGATCTGGCACCGCTATTGGAAGCGAGAGTCGCTGCTCACCAGACACCACAACGGCAGCTTCCAGCACTGTGTGTACTTCGTGGTGCATTTGCACTATCATCCACTGATGATCCTACAAAAACATTTTATTACCCATTATCTCCCAAACTGCTTGCAGAGCTTCTCACTGTGCTGCTCGTAAGTTCATCACGACAGCATCACGAAATCGCAGAGCGTATTGTAGTTTCTGCTTTCCAAAACGACCCAGACCGTGCTCGTGCGTCTGTGGGCGACAACCAAATTCTTGAGCAGCTACTGATTGTGTTTACACAGCCAGGATCACAGCGTGTGTCTGAACTTGCTGTTGTTCTGATACAGGTGATGTATGTGTCCATCGCGCGAGGTTTCGTCGTCAGTCAACGTTTCCTAGCGAAAATACCTGCACTGCTTGCGTCTTACGCTGATGAAGCCTTGCTCACAGAGAACAATGATGTGAATCAGTCTTTGAAGAGGGCATTGAGTATCTATCTCAGCTTCGTGCATTCAAACTGTCCGCCAACGTCAGCCGTGAGATCAGGTATATCCGACATGCTCCGTTCGGATGGAGATTCACGTCGAGCACTCATCGTTTTGCTTCGCCAACTTCTGCTGATGCACCCCACTATTTGTTCAGCCACACATTCACAAGTAACGTTGAATTCGGAGGATATTATGCTCTGGACATGCATCGTCGAAAGCGTTAGTCCATTGACCCCAGCACTAGCTGCGGTATTAAGTGCTCAAGCACCAACTACTACTTGGATGTGTGTTCTTCGAGACTGGTTGAACTGGGTAGAAGCAATTGAGAGACCAGAGGATGAAGTACTTTGGAATTCGTGTCGAATGTTGTCAGTGGTTGCACACTTGACTACCTCTGAAAAAGAAACAGAGCTGCTCGTAGAACAGCGAAATGATTTGTGTTCAAGATGTCTTACAGTGCTGGGTCGTGGGGCCGAGGCACATGTATTGGCACACCGGGTGATTGAAGGCGCATTACAAGCGCTTATGCATGTCCGCGAAGCTTGGGGAGATACGTTTGTCCTTACCGGATGCAGCACATTTAATGGTACAGCTACCTTGTTACCCAAACTACTTCATATATTCCACGAACCAGGGCGAGAGGCCAATCGATCGCGACACTTGGTGCTTCAGTTTTTACTACTACTAGCTGGCACAGGACACTTCATCGAAGAGATGAAAGCTGCTGGAACACGTAGTGCCGTGGAAAACAACCCGTTAATATCGCCGGATGATAAAGCACTACCTGTGGCGCTTCTGGGCATGCTTGGTTACAGTGCTGACCTCAACGAAGAGTTCGCTAGGGCGCTTGAACAATTTGATGCAGCCAACTCGGAAGGAGAGCGTCGTGAGCGAGTGACCTATTTATTGCGTTTCCTTGAACGCTACGCACTGACACATGGCCCGACCAAGGTACAAGCTATCGATTCATTTATGACTTATCTTGTGGCAGATGGTGAGAAGGCCCAAGCTGCAGCTTTGGCGCTGAACCATGAGCCGGAGATAACGAAGGACGAAGAATCATCAGCAAGTAAACTTGCTGTCACAATTGCGAGCGATTGTCTTGCTTCGCTCGTTAAAATTGCTGGCTGTAGCCCAACACGGAACCGAAGTCCTTGTGCAGGTTTTGGAGAACTGTACCTTTCACGCTGGGATCTGAATGCTTTGCTATCAGTTGCGTTCTCGAGGCAGTGTGGAGATGAAAACAACGATTTTCAAGAGATACCTCGATTGACAGTCACTCAAATCGCGCAAGTATTGGAGTTGGCAGCTCTTGTTCGAGCGTACTTAGATGAGAACTCACGTGTGGTCGTTGGTCATATTGATGAGCGATGGCTTCGCAATGCGTTCACGTTAGTGAGTGGGCATTGTTCGTTGTCTAACGTAAATGCACAATCAGGAAGTATCATTTTACACTTAGTTGGCCACATACTGGAGCTTTTGCACTGGTTAGCTGTGAACAGTTCAAACTGCTTCGAGGATATATGCAGATACGCTATGTTGCTGCGTTCTTTCTTGGCACCACTAACACCAATTTTCTGCGGAAATGTCAGTTATGACGTTGGCCATGAAGCAATGGAGCTTTTCTTGAGTCTCGTGGAAATGACAGTCAACACTCCTGTGCCTGGGGCTGAAATAGTAGCTAGTATTGACGAGTTTCTTGGGGAACTGCTCAAGTTTTTGTATGCGCAAGTTGACAATGATTTACTGCCAGATGTGCGGGGTCGCTTGCTGCTTTGTGTTCTTGTCATTCTGCAGCGCACTGGAGACGCTGGACGGGCTGCTTGCGTTGCCTACGAGCGTGCGATGAAACAAATTGTGTGGTATATTCATGCGTCTTCGACAACAGAACTCCAAGCACGATGCAGTTGGGAACTCCTTGGCCCACTCTCTGAGCTGGATCCAGCTATCACTGCGCTATTTAATCTCGATGTCATCCCTGTACTCCTTCGTGAATGTGGTTGTGATCCCAGGGAACAGCAAACTCGATCGCCCTCGGGAGGTTGGCGACATTCGAAGCAAACGATTGCATTCAGACAAGGTGAAGCTCTCAAATGCTTATCACGAGCAGCACGTACACACGATGAAGTTCTGTTGAAAATTGGGAAAGCTCCCGGAATTGCAGCGGTCCTCTTTGGTGCTCTAGTGACCAGTCCTGTTGGAAATGCTGAAAGTAGTGGCAGAAGAAAAGCTACCCCAAAAGGAGTTCAATCAATAGATAGTGCGGATACTCAGGCCCACGCAGCCCATTTGATCGCCCGAATCGCAGCGCAAGAAGATCTCCGAGCCTCGCTGGTTTCTCCTGAAAATATTTCGCTACTCATCGAATCACTCGAGTCAGTTCATTTGCCTGTAGTTTTGCATGCGTTGCAGGCACTAGCGCACCTCTGCGATTTCTCACTTTGTCTGGATGCACTAGTCCGCAACGCCACCGTTCCAGTATTGGCGCAGATTCTCTTTTCTCCGCTGGTAGCAACAGCTCGTCGACGTGAGATTGAAGCATGTGTGCTTGCTCTACTCGGCAAAATGTGCAACCGCAGCCAGATAGTGAGCCGCCGAATTGTGGCCTCGAATCTACTGCCAAAGTTATGTGAGTTTCTGGTCGTCGAGAAACAGGAGCTGGAGTACACCCAACAGGAACAATCGGGTGTATTTGACGTGCACAACAACGCTGTGTGGATCGTTTACAATCTATCCAAGGATGCCGAACTCGTTCCCAAGCTCGTTGCTCATGGCATATTTGAAACATTGAGTGATCAATTGCTCAATTACGTCCTAAATGCCACGCAACGAAAAGCTTTAGGAGCAATGAGTCATCTTGCCAATGTTGCAAATGTCGATGCTGAGTTCTTGCAGTCGCTGATCGGCCAGGTCGTCGAAACTATTCGGCACAATGCACCTGTGCCAGAAGCACACCACTCTGTCACGAATGCATTACAAGTGTTCATTGCAATCTTGAAAGTGGGAAAGAATCGGCACAACTTCATTCAACAGCGCGAACAACGTCGGCATCAGAGTCAGCAACAACACCGCCAACAACGAGAAGACGCTAGTGAAGTTAATATCCGACACCTTTTGCTTAAGGGCGAAGGCTTGCGTGTAGCACTCGATTTAATGGGTGCGTTAGATTTTCGAGTCAAGTTGGCAGCTTTTCGTGTGGTATCTGAGTTTGTTGAAAACCATCCTGACTCCAACGAAGTGCGCGAACTGCTTCTTGGATCGGAAGATCAGGGAGGATCCCATGCGCTACTGAGTCTCGTGCGAGCATTGTCCGACGAAGCTCGTTCGGCAGCGACGTCTATGATACAATCAGCTCGCAGTCGTGGCAAAGACGATTTGCTTCTGGTGGTGATGACGTTCTTGAACATGCTTTTTGCCGACGATGCACTTAAGGCTAAGCTTACCCCAACAACGTACGACGTGGTTCTTCAGGTGGTAGTGACTGTATCTGCAGTCCCGACCAACAACATAAGAGTTCTGGTTGAATGCCTCAAGGCGCTAACTACCATGACCAGAGCTGGCCAAGTAGCAGATTTTTGCCCCGAAGCAGCACTGGTCAACAGCATCCAGCCTCTTGTTAAGGTTCTTGAGAACTTCAGCACAGTTGAAAGTGGATCAAGCAGCATTTCCATCCGTCTAAACGCGTTATTTTTGCTGGTAAATTTCGCTTCATCAGCTCAGTGTCGAGGTCGTATGGCACACTGTGGTGCACTGGAAGCTCTTCTTGAGATCGTTCAGTCCCCTGGATGTGGTAGTGCGGCTCAAGACGATCAACTTGTGCAGTTGGCATTGCTTGGAGTAGCCCTGATGACAACTGGTGGGGTTAGCGATGCTGCTGCTGTTGTTGAGCTATCCACAGCTGCAGACACCTTGGTGCGGTTATTGAGTTCCAAGAACGCAAGCATCCAAGCCAACGCCGTATGGGTCGTGTCTAACATCTCGTCTGAAGGTACGATCCCTTTTGGTCTCAATTGTCAAGAGTCGATCTCTGATCACTTTGTATTCGTCTTCTAGCGAGCTTGAAAGAGGCCATCGTCATACGAGGTGGTCCCACAGCATTGCAGGCTATGCTCAATGAAAATCTAAGCGGTGACACAACAACAAGCAATGATGGAGCGACATCAAATCAACGACCTTCGACATCGACCATGAGGATACGTGAATACGCACCCAAAGCTATAAAAGCTCTAGGATTCGCTCCGACCATGCCTCTTACCTAGTCAATTGATTCCAGCCAGATCACGAATAGCCTTAAGCACTTCTCACAACCGTAACGAGAGGTTTCGACACACAATAAAGATGACGAGCAACCTTTTCAAACGGCAAAGCGTTCTGGAATAGCGACACCAACATCTCCAACCTTGTGCTGGCTATTTTCGCTCCCCAAAGTTGCTATAAATATGGTTAGCTCAAGTTCTATGAATGTAGCTCACCGAGGACGTTCCTTGATTGACACTTTGCATGTTCTGGGACAAACCGTGAACTCTTTAGCTGCCAACCTGCTCGATCACACGTCACCTCGAAGCTCAAGTTGTTGATCGAAAATCATGGGCGGTGGTGTGTCCAAGGCCAAGGCCGTGATTAGGAGTGCGAAGGAGCCAAGTATCAACTCAGCCCGAAAAGCCAATAGTCCCCAGAAAGCTGCAAGCGATGGCCGTCGTGAATCCGCTCCCAAGATGCCCACCTCGATCGACGCTCGCATCGTTACTACCTTGCGTCAGCTCAACCTCACGCGTCGTGCAGATCCCAAAAAGGGCCGCGCTACCCACTTTGAACGCATTGTCCTTCAATTTACACTAGTTCGAGACGCTTTTATCAATCTCCGTAGCATTTACCGTCAGTTCGCCAATGTGAGTTCATAAGCGTGCTTGAGGTGTTTTGATACGCGAACTTACATGGAATTCTGCACAGGCTGAAAAGGATGGACTGGACTTCGAGGGGCTCAAAGCTGCGGTGATTGCAATGGGAGCGGAGATCAAAGAGACCGACTTGTCGGAGATCTTTTACGAATCCGACATGGTGCGAGACAATTCACTAAGCCAAAATGAATTTGTCGTGTCCCTGGCGATCGCGCACTTGCTGGGGTTAATTACCAATTTTGATTCGATCAAGAATTCGCTTATACACACTCCAGAAGACGTCACACTGATTACTCCTCCAGATGAACAACATGCGGACGATGGAAGTTCGTCTAAGCTTATTGCTAAAGCTTTAGATCTCATGGTGACTGCGTACCTGCTCTTCGACAATGATGCCAGTGGCACAATTCAAACGAGCGAGGTATTGGAACAAATGCGCCAAAATACGACAGGTCCGAATTCTCCTAGACGTTTGGAGCGCGTTGCCAGTAGCCTCTCATCCAAGGCGATCCGCGATGAACGGATAAAGGAGTTGGACTTTGACAATGATGGCACCATTACCTTTCAGGAATTTGTGCTTACGTTCCAACGCTGGGCTGGCTCTGACGACGACGAATAAACTTCTTTGTCGGGGTCCTATGGTCAAGACAACATTTTCATGCAGGCATAGCTATTCATCCATACAAATTAATTAATTTGGAGTGGCTACTATTGCCACGCATTGAATTTTCGATGTCATTTTCCACCTTCAATGAAAAGACTACAATCACACCGGCACAAACGTACCCGATATTGGCATCCATCTCAACACCAAATCCATGGCTGCACGTAACATCCATTGCAAGTTGGGCTCACTTGCCCATTTTACAGATACTTGGCTTGTTGACGCTTGAAGTGGTCGTGGGTTCTAGCGGCACGCTCTGAGAAGAGGTTGAAAATGTAAGGCCACCAGAAATTCGTGGTGCGGTCGTAAATCGAGTACACAAAACAGTAAATGACCCAGGAAAAATACACTAAACAGCAACGCATTGAAGCATAGTAGTTAGCCCGTGATGAGAATTGAGCCAGGTGGTAATACATGTATACGTACATGGGAAGAAGAGCATCATGATGACTGGCAAAACAATGCAAGACAGCGTGATACCCAGCCACAATCGGAAGACGGCTCTCATCGACGTCTTTCCCAGTAGAAAACGATCCGTTAGCTTATGACAACAAAATAGAAACAATTCTCACTTACTGAGAGTTCCATCTCCACTGTGCTATCTGCACGTGGGAATTGCTGATGTTCCATAAAGTAATTCATCCGCTCCTCCTTTTCTTTCCATCGAGCATCCAAAAATCCCTGTAAGTCTGTCACTGCATCTTCATATTTGAATTTTCGCGAGTGTATCGCCACACGTCCGGTAGGTTGCTTCCCCGCTAGTAGCGACTTCATCGACGGTACTTCCGTGTCCTTCTTACGATCATATCCCATGTCGAACGTCGGTACTTCACCCGTATACGACGGGAACGCCAACGTCAGGTCATAAATATCCGGTTTAGCCTCTGCTACAGCATCCAGGATGATCTTCATGCCCGTTGTGCGTGGCAACAGCACTCGCTCGAACTTGGGGCGACCTTCACGAGCTGCAAAGGCCTGTGACTTGGTCACATACTCACTGTGGATGGTCGTTCCCTCCGGAAACACCACGAGCCAGAAGGGAAACTCGTCGGTGATGAGTCCATCCATGTATTTCTTGATGTGAGCCTCGTCCTGATCGATACGACGTCGGAGGAAGAGGAACTGGAAGAGACGCATGCCCCAGCCGATGATCGGGAGGTACTTGAGCTGGTCCTTGAGTACGATCTTGATGTTGCCCGCCGCGTGCTGGTGACGCGCAGCCTGCCAAATGTACCACCAGTCTGCGTCGACCTGGTGGTTGGCGATGATGATCGCAGGCTTCGTCGGGTCGGACGGTAGCTCTCCTGTGACGGAGAGCTTGGTCTGTGGGAAGCTCGTGGATGTCACGTCAACCCAGAGTGACTGCGCAACAGAGCTGAGAGCAGAGTGAATGTAATGTTAAGGACAGAGTGAAGAGAACGCACCCCATAAGTCGGCGGTAAAGCGGCTTGTTGAACGGCCGGACGAGGCACCAGAGGCAGAACTGGAGAAAGTTGATACATGCGCTGTTGCACAGGATCCACAGCAGGTTCAGCGCCGAGTACAGGTGGAACACCGCCATGGTGGAGGACAACGAGGCAGAGAAAGTCTCAGAACTACGCGTGCAAAATGCGGAAATGACTTGTGGCTCAGTTTCACATCACGTGTCCAGCTGAGACTTTGCAGAAAGTAAAACGATTGGATGAAATGCTGGTATGAACTCCACTAATTGGCTAAAATGGGGTCAACGTGTGGCGCATAGTCCGACGTGCAAAAATCAGTAGGAGCGACCCCCACGTGGCTTGTGCGCTTGCACGCCAACCGCTAGCCTCTCACTTCACATTCGGAAGAACCAAGACCAAGACTTTCAAGTTAAACCCGCCTCTCCTCGTCCCTTTTCGGATTGAGCTAGTGGTCACAGCATAAGCACCATTAATAAAGTTGTTCGTTGACCCCCAAAGATTGTGGAAAAAGAGATTTCAGCGAGACGTGAGATTTTTGAACAAAGCTCTGATACGATTCTGCAAGACGTACATCGGTTCTAAATACGGTATCAAAACCGGTATGTTAAATTATGTGGAAGACACAATTCCTTGGCTTCGCCATGGAATATACCGTCAATCGTAGCCTACGATTGACAAGAGATTTCAGCGAGACGTGAGATTTTTGAACAAAGCTTTGATACAGTTGTCTCATTGGTTGCCATGGCCATGGAATTCGACGCGGAGCCGTCATGCGTTGCAGTCAAGTTGATACGGCTCTCAGTGTACAGTTCTGGCCAAAAGGTTAGCACACCCTATATTGTGCGTTTTACTCAAAATTTCCTTGCGCGGTTCATTGAATCTAGCGCGCAACAAATCGCGCAAGTCGTTATAGTGCATAATTTATTCTTAATGAAAGTAAATTTTGGTAGCCACACTCGAAAGAAGCTTGACAAGACAGATTGCCGTCGAGGTTGGTGAATCTATGAGTGCTTCACCTGCAATAGGATGCGCCCAAGGTGACAGAGAATCAAACTCAAATGAATTATCAACGCCGAGCCGAAGTCTCGCGAACGTGAGAAGGACACTACGTTCTACACCGTCGCCAAGTGTACGTGTATCACCATATCCTTTGCGTGAGCGGACTCCACCACAAGCTCTCTCGCCATCAGCTGTACCTGGTCGCCGTCAAGGTCGTGATTCGCTAGATGCTGGATCTGAGACCGAAGTGTCTGGAGAAGGTGACCAGCATCGACTCCAACTAGTGGTACAGCCTATTGTCAAAGACACAGTAGGTATGAGGGACAATTCAGGTGCGATGCTCGAGGTCTTTGCCGCTAATGGCTAATTATGCACAATCTTTGGGAGAGGTTCTGTGGTCGAAGAAATTATGCACAATCTTTGGGAGAGGTTCTGTTGTCGCGTTAAACGCATCGCCGTGAAGCAGGACGGTGTGTGGTCCACCGAAAACCTTGCAGAAACCAAGTGGAATAAGACAATGCAGTTCAAGTGGAATACGCATCTTGTACCGACGACAAAGTGTGAGCAAGCCTGGAACCGGTGGGTTGTCTCCCGTCGGGGTGATACTGTGACATTGCTGATCTACGAATATGGGACCGGTATTCCTAATGCACGAGCGCTGGAAGCATTCACGCAGACTTGCGTTAGACCACTGCACACCGACCGTTCCGGTGCTGCTGCAGAAACAACAATACGAGAGGTAATGGCTCAGCTACAAGGCAAATGGGGGGAGACGTATCAAAACAGTGCAGTCGTTTGGCGGATGTGGGCAAATGCGATCATGCGAAATCTGGACCGCTCTACGTGGGAGGCAGCGGTACTAGAGCCTCCAACGGCAATGATTGAGCGTTTACTGCAAGTTGCCGGTGGCGAAGCTGAGCAGCACATCCGCACTCTTTCTCGAACAAGTCGTGTCGCGCTCGATATTGTTGATGGTGCAATTGCCCGAGAATTGCCTGGTGAAGAGCGACTTGGAGGCAGTAGGTCGGCGCGTGGACAATCAAGCCATTGCTCTGCAAGCCCGCCGAGAAGTTCTTGCTGGTATTCTCGAAGATATCCCCCTCCCTCCTGCCACGGATGTAGTCGATCCGATGCCTACAATGGTAAACATTGAGGACACTGAACATCAAGAGTAGTTCTTCAACCAGATATCATTCCTACGCTTTAGTTTTCGTGGTCGTCAATTTGCCTTGGTATGAATCCTAAATGTTGTTCCTCGTTAACTTCCTCGTTAACTTGTACTACGGTGTTGGTTGCTCTTGCCTGACGAGACTTTGGGCCAATTGGGTCAAAGTGACCTTGAACCTTCCACCCGCAGTGCTCGAAAACCTTGGACATGCTGAATTCTCATACCGTGTGAAAGTTTCCACAACAAAAGGTAACAGATCATTACCAGAGGACTCAACGTAGTGGCGCTGGAAGTTCCGCTTGATGTATCCAAACATGAACTCGATTGGATTGAAGAAGGGGCAATAGGCAGGTAGAAATATCGGAACAATTCCGACACTACGCAGGAAGTGGATAATTTCAGGATCACGATGGATTGAAGCACCAGCTAGTATCCACACAGAATTTGAGCCTGGATATTGACGTACATTTCCACGTTTGGAGTACGCAAAGTCACGGCAGCACTTAAAGAACTCAACTCGATCGAACGTCCCTTGTGTATCATAGTAGTCGATAATGCCAGTTACACCCAAGAATGCTAGTACGGAAACCCTCGGTTTACGCTGAAAATCACCACGAATCGCAATGGTCTGTCCTTTAAGCGAGTACCCACGCTTTCGGAGCATGCCACGGTTATCAAACGACACTTCATCGAGAAAAACAAGGTTGCTGTGGCACCAATTGACATGTTTGAGCTCTTTCACAAAGCGAAACACATCTAGCTCCTTGATATGCATAGCTCGCCGCTCCAGCACTTTGCGTGTAAGTCCAGCATCATGAATCAGACGCCAGACGGACGCAATCGAAATGGTTGTGCCATGGGCGCGCACGAACGCATCTTGTGCTTCATCAAGGTAAGCTAACGGACGTTCTGAGTAGTACTTGCACAGCCACTGCTGATGAGCCATCGTGAATCGCCGGAAAACTTTAGCATCTGATCGTTGGTAGGTTCCGGTGCTCTCGTACACGTTAATCCAATTGCCGATGGTCTTTACAGACTTTTTGTAGATATGTGCGAGCTCCTTACGCGAATATCCAAGACAAAAGAAGCCGTAAAGACAGTGAAACACTGTATTCGGGTGGGCGTGTTGCCTTGTGACGGCTTCATCCATTTGTGTTGAGCGAGACCTAATGGAGGCCTTGATCCAGCTCTTGCGCGTGTGGCCTTCTACTAGTTGGTGCGCGGCGTTAACACTTGCGGCGATTTTCTTCCAGCAAATGCACGCGGTTAGCACTCACAGTAAGCTTCTCCGCAGCTTTCCGTTTGACCCGCAGCGAGCTCTATAACAATATTGACCAATCAGATCAAAGTGCGGATTGGATGAGACCTTCACCAACAGCCCAAAAACGGCAAATTTGAGCGAAAAGCACAATATCGCTCAATTTTTTGAGTTTGGCGGCAAACTCCCCACCAATTACATCTCTCAGTGCGGTCATTCCACCAATCAAGTATGAGCTGGATCTGGGCAATATTGAGAGAGTTTTTATGCAAGCATCTGAAAATCGGTCTGGTCAAAAGGTTAGCACACACTTTAAACTTAGGTTTTGTATTGGA
>NBNE01000294.1:0-27183 GCA_002215365.1 Phytophthora megakarya
CAGTTGACTGGTGATAGACCCCCCGTTCAAGGGTCTCAAAGAATAAGTGACGGCTGTATATTTTACTCTGTATTTTGGCTATCTTACGAGGGAGTGTGTTCTGGGGCTTTATTCCTAGTCTAATAAGGGTGCGTTTCAGACAGTAAACGTCCCACCCGACACGCACAGTGCCTCCATTAACCACCAACCCGGCAGGTTGTCAGGCTGCCACCAAAATCGAACCCAAAGGGATTCACAAGGGCCACACGCCGACCCTGGAACGTTTGCGTTCTAGAGTTTCTGACCCCAGTACCAGAGCGTTCTCCAATTCTCTGGACCCCCTGGGCTACCGCACTATACACTTGCCGCGGAAAAGGTTCACCGACCTCGCCACAACTGGTGCGCGTGCCCGGATCTGGTGCCCTGTATTTCGTCGTGTTCTTGCGTCAACGAAGACGATATCGCCCGATCACTAGCATATACGATAACTACCGGCGTTCTTGTCTCGTCGAAGTGGCAGAGAATTGGGGTAGTCGCGATCTTGGTTTTCAGAGTGGTAAAGGCCCTATGCGCTCTGACCCACCTCTCGTCTACTGATTCGGCCAACTGCAGTTCCGGTGGACCGTGATCTCGAGCAAGCGGGTCGTTCTGGTCCATGATCTTCCTCAGATCCGATCGTTTCTCCTGTTCTGCAAACTCCACCTCGCACAATTCATAGAGCACCGAAGCGTAGATAGCGTAGTCTTCAACGAATCGGCTGTAGTACCCAGCAAGACTGCATAGATCGTAGTGATCCGGGGAATGATAAATCGGTCAGGGATTTCAGATCGTTTGCCTCCAGACCTGCGATCGACATTCGGTTTCCCAGATATCCTACCTTATCCATGCCCCAGAAACTCTTCGCCACACTGATCGATAAATTCCACTTATCGCAAGCCTCCAACTGATCTTCCACCCTTTGGCACATTCGATTCTGCTGCGATCATGATGTTGTCAATGTATGATCTCCGTTCCAACACTTACTCGCGATCAGGATCGTCCGCGATCCCTGTCTGGAGCACGTCCATTGTAGCCCCGGCGTCGCCTGATCGCGAGATTTTCAGAAATCCATATAGCGCATTGTCTACGAGGCGTTGATAAATCTGCGAGGCATTTTTTAGGCCAAAAGGCATGCGAATCCATTCGAACAATCCAAACGGGGTGATGAATGCTGAGTTCTCGCGAGCCCTATCCGTCACGGGGACGACCCAGAAACAGCTGGCCATATCCAGCGAGCAATACCATAACGCCTTATCGAGATCTTCTAACAGATCGCTGGTCAGGGGCATGGGATATACCATCAGCCTCGTGAGGCTGTTTACCAGTTTGTAGTCGATGTACAACCTGATATTCACACCGTTACTCTTGTGAACAATCACGATTGGTGAGGCCCATGGCGATGTCAAGGGTCGGATGATCTCGGCTGTCAGGAGTCCCTTTATCAGGTCTGCGCCTTTTCGCGAAATCGCGCGGGCACTTTCCGGGCTCGCAGTGCGATCGGTTTCGCGTTTCCAACGTCGATATCGCATACGACCCCTTTGGCTGCCGGGGGTAAGGCGTTCCCTTTGCCGATCAGAAGATGTCGTTTCTTCCAAATGATCTGCCGGAGCTTCTCGATCTGCTCGGGTGTGACCGATCCGGAGTCTCCCACCTGCAGATCTTCGAAGCTGACCTTCGCGGTCGTCGAGATCGGGCTTTCGGGAAGGACAGTAAGGTTTCCCTCAAGATCTTCAGCTGAGCGATCACCACTCTCATGGTAATATATCTCGTCATCGTCCTCGGCCTCCTGTGGGGTGGTCGCTGCTGCTCCTTCCGCCAGCGGATCTCGTAGTTCGACGCCCTCGGTCGGTTGGATCGGGGATTTTACGTCGAATCCCTCGCCGGGATCGGGTTTGATCTGGGTTTGACAGTTCGGGTTTCCCGTTTTCGGCTCGATATCCTTGGTGCCAGTCCGATTTTCCGTCTTGATATCCTTGGTGTCCGTCCGATCGGTAGCCTGGTCCGGCATGCTCTCACTCATCCTGCCGCCCCCAGCGTCGCCGCTCCGGTATCGATCGGCGTTGGGATTTTCCGGTGGCGTAGATGGATGCTCCCCTTCCGGATCGGGTAATTTTGCCTCGATCTGGGCTGCGTTGGCAATTCCCGCCCTCGATCGAGATTCTAGGGTCGATATCAACGTTTGATCTCTGTCGATATCAGCGGTTTCTGCCCGGCGAAGTATTTATCGTGATGTGGGATACAATGGTCGTTGTACTGCCAGCTCCGCAGGGTCCTCCATAACTTCTGGAGGCTCTGATCTAGTATCCACCGTCGATTCCAATGCCAGATTCTGCCATTCCCGGTAGCGACGTGACCCGACGAACGCGAACCCTGGTGATCGGGGTACTTTGTCCTGATCCAGTATCATACTAACGTCCTGACGGTGGTCCACCCGTAAGATCTCTTCTCCAATGTTCGAGATCACCAGGTAGCGGATCCGACTGGGCCTTCCGTCACTGTCGGTACCCATCGTTCTCCTCTGGTCACCCACATCTTCTCTGCGGCCGACAGTTTAATCCTCGCCGCTGTTTCCTCCGACCGACCGACCGGGATTCGTAGGCTTCTCTCGAGAATCACTGATCTCGCCTTCTCGCCGTACAGTCTCTTACGACCATTAAGCGGCATTCCCACTTCGTCAGGTAGACGCATCGATCCGTCGGTGAGGTCCATCCGCACACCGGCTGGGACCATGAGATCCATGCTTAGGATCGCGTTCTGCCCTGAGAGATCTCCGATCCAGATGCCGAAAAAATGCACCAGATATCCCGCTAACGTGATCTTGATCCTGGTTCTTCTCTCCGTAGTATATACGTTGTCACCGATTCCCACACATTCCTGTCTCTGACTAGTGTCAAAATTGCATCCCGCCTTACGAGCAAAGGTGGTATCCAAGATTGATACTTCGGCACCGGTATCTAGGAGCAGAATCGCTCTCTCTTGATTGATCCTTCCCGAGATCTTGGCTTGCCGGAACCATTTCCCCGGGGAATGACGCTTCCAATATCCCCGGGACTCTCCTCTGTTGAGATCTAAGGCCACTTCGTCATTAGATCTGCTGAATTCGCTGATCTGAGGGAGGCTCGTAATCTTGGCGGTGTACGAATGCAAATTACAGGTATTACCGCGTAGATCCGACTCCTTCCTACCTCGAATTGTCGTTGCCTTGTTCACGTAGGCGTAAATACAATATCTAGAACGCTTGGCTCGTACCCGGGCGAGTGTCCTAGTTTAACATCTTCTCGACTTGTTCGGGGAAGAGCCCGGCGTGTCGAGTCGGATCGTACCATTTGCGTATCTGGTTGTAGAAATCCTCCATGGGACATTCTCCTGCCTCATGGACGTCCCCGCATCCACAACACGCATACAGACAGCGATCCGTTGGGTGACCTCTCTTCCCACACTTTTCACATGTCAGACGTTTCCAACAATCCAGATCCGTGTGTTTCCATGAGAACAGCGGTCTCGATCTTGGTGATCTCTGTCTCCCGGACCGCGACGATCGGGGATCCTGCCTCCCTCAGACGCTTTCGTTCGGGATCGCCCGGGATCCTGGTTCTGCGCAGCGCCCCCAGTACTGATCATCTTCTCTTCTGCCGCGACCAGGAAGATCCTTCGAAGTTCGCTTCCGAGTCGGATCCGTCAGATCCCGAGACCCCTTCTGACTCGGAGCAGGGATCCTGCGCCTGGATCGCGCGTACCATGGCACGGGCTGGCGCAGCAGGAGCGCTGCCCGGGGCCTTCTGTCAAAATTTCGACCCGAACGCGGATCTGCGTTGCCTGCTCTTGGTCCATTCTCTCGCGCGGAGAACTTCCTCGAGTTCGTCGACGTCAGCCAATCGTAATAGCGTTAGGCGGTCTGGCAATTCGGGATCGCCCAACGTCTCGATGTAATGATCGACGTCGCCTTTGGATTTCCGTCCTTGATCTTGAGTTTGGCTCGTAGAATGGCCGCGTTCAGTCGATAGAGATAATTGAGCGGGGTCTCCTCGGATCTTTTCCGAGCATGGTAATACTGCCATGCCACTGACATGCCCAGACCACAGTATTGGGTCTGGAAACTTTCGAGTAGATCCGCCCATTTGGTCTTGGTAGTCCGACTTAACTGTCGGTGCCAGTTCTTAGCCATAGAAGACGCACCCGCGGTGGTGCTGCTCGTGACGATTGAAGCGATCATGGACGGAACACCGAAGGTGACAACAGAGGCCACAGCGAGAGGCACGAAGGCCGCAGCGATGCCCACGGAGTTCAACACTGGCATGGAGGTCGAACTGGCAGAACGGGACGTTGCGCCAAGTTGCAATGACGGTTTGGTGGTCCCACCATCAGATCCACGACGAGGCATTTCTCATCTTCGGTTGCTTGACCTCGCTGGAACGCCGATTTCAACTTGCCGATTCAAGCCCTAACGCGATCTTCGTCCATATCCTGGCCGGTAAATTGCTTCAGATCTGAGATGGACGAAATTCGCACCCTCTGGATCAGCGATGACCCTCCGGAGCCGATCGCTGCCGAGGCGACCGCGGCTCGGCCGGTATTATGACCGGAGGAACTCGGAATTCCAAGATCGTCGGGATCGTACTCCCAGGAGTCTGACTCCATGCCGACTGACTCCATGTTTTCTGCGTTCCGAGGGGTGTCGGTTGCACCGTCACCAGACTTTGTTCCTTCAGGATTCGATTCATCGCCATCTGGAAGTATTCGTCCAGCCTGTTGCTAGATCCGGTCGAATTGGTCGTCGGAGTGGTTCGTCCTGCTGGGATCTGGCGCCTTACCTGACTCGGTCCTGCCGGCCGTTGATCCGGCCTGCTCACGCGTGAACTCAGGTACTTAGCGCCCGAGGGGCCTAGCGACATACGTTGCGGGACTCGGGGGGAATCTGAATCCGGTTCCGAGGTAGCCGACGCGTAATATGACGACCCTGTCTGGTAGTTCAAATCGGGCATTTGTACGTGTTCGCCGACCAAGATCTTGAGCGATTCGTAAGATCTTGAGTCGCCGCTTGGATCGCCCCCAGTTCCATCTCGAACAGGGAATCCGGATCGATTCTCACGCTACTAGACCGGCCTCCTGGAGAATATCCAGCAGGAACTTCACCTCATTCAGCCTATATGTGCTGGTGTTGGGCTTGGATATCGGGCATATCAGATCACCGATCTGGCGGACCTGTATGATCGCGAGGACAGGGTCCTGCAGCAATGGCTCGCTCAAGATCTTCCGATGGTAAGCCTGCTCGATCATGTCTTTGGCGATGGTCGATCTCGGTTTATTCACGTCTTCCGATTCCGAATCCCGTGCCTTCAGCTTCGTCCGAGCGGTCTTGATCTTCTTTTTCTTGGACGATCTTGTCGTGACCACCGACTTGGTGGACATATTGGACTTCGACTTGGTCGTTTCCTTGTCGGTTGTGAGCAGATCTAGATTCTCGTCGAGATCTGCGATGGCCACTGTGGCGGCTTTGAGAGGAATTCGAGGCTTTTCTTCAAGATATGGGTCTTGATCCAGGTCCGCCTCGTGTCTGTCAGCAGATATCCTCTCCATACTCCGCTCATCTGTGAATCTTGCTGTATTCAGCGATGCCTCCGTCTATCCAGCATTCGTAGGCACTTCTTCCCTGTGTTCTTCTTTGACCTTGACATCTTCTTGGGACTCACGGTGAAATCCCGAGCCACTAGAAGGTCCCGGCACGCGCACCAATGTGGTGAAGCGGAATCCGTGAAAATCTTGTGATTGCGGTTCCCGATACCACTTGCGCCCGGACACCGACTAACGAAGGGGATCCGTGCTCTGGTTGTGTCTTGCTCACCTTGTGTACCCGACGGCGGGCGGGATACGCTCTATTGGGCGACTCGTTCGATGTCTATCCGGAAAGGATAGAACACATGGGCTTGAGATAGCGCGGAATTTCTTCGCTCTACCTCGATTTAGGTTGATCTCGGTCACTGACGGGTCCTTGAGTCACGACCGAGCTGCCTGGTTGTCGATCCAGGTCTTGGTGTGGTCCAATTACGGAGGTCTTGCTCCTTCCTTGATATGCTTGCCGCTTCCAATAGCGGGGAACTTGTTGGGTTCATATCCGATATGATCTTCAGGCCAAGCAATCAATGTCTTCCGATCAGTTGTTAACACTTGAGGACTAGTCACTAGGTAGAGCAAAGCTGGCCAATATATTATCCAGACTTAACCGCTACGCTAGATCCTATGTCGTTACCGTCTGCGCGCTTGAAGGGCCAAACTAATCCCCGATTCCAGGCATAGGCGAGCACTTGTGCAGCTTAGAGCAAATTCGAGTCTGTTTACTTTTATCCCTATGTCCACTAACCCATCCTCAGCTGCTTTCCTACGATCACCTGACATCTGGATACATACCTTATCTTGGGATCGGCGATCGCCGATCTCGATCTCGATCGGGATCCCGGCCTGTGATCTTGAGTCATCTCTTGGTCGCCGTCGCGCGTTGATCTTCGTCGTCGCTGCTCATCCTAGGGCGCATGACAGCTGCCTGCCGACGATCCCGTCCCGACGCCTTCCTCCGACCCTGGATCACCATCCTGCCTTGACCCGGGATCGCCTATATCCGAGGTATCTTGATCTGTAGTGAGCGTGACTCCAACGTAGTCATCTCCCTTCAATCAATATCCGCCGATCTACCGCGATCCCAGATCGCGGGTGGGGAGCGACTCATGTCCACCCCTTGATCTTGCATTCTCATGTCGCGGTATGGGTATTGTCGCCATCCATCATTCCAGGGGCCAATCTTGGGTCATCCGAAGTCAACATCACTCGCTGACGTTGTCGCACGCTGGATCTTGGAGAGATGACTTGAGGTCCTGGCCTAGAGTGGGATTTCGGTCGCCTGGTCCGTCTCTATCTCGCGATCTGGCAGCCGAGGTTGCTTTTCTAGCGAGATCTTGATCGCACTTTACCACAAGTTCCTGGTCTTCAGTATTGATCCAACAGTCGCTTTCCTTTGCGGGGAAGTGTGTGTTGTTGGTAGGAACTTACCCAAACGTGAGAATTCTATCGTGTCCTACACGACAACTGGTGCCGCGACCCGGGATTGCAATAACCTTCTGTTTGTTTTGGTTGTATTCAGGTTAGATCCCTAACGAGCTCTCTCGAGAGAAGAAACGAAGAGAAGAAAAGTCAAGATGGTGAAAGGAGACAAGTCAGCGGTACCAGCAACGCCGATGAAGTCGGGTGGAACGCGCTCCGAGGCTTCGGGGCGCTCAAGGAGCTCGTAGTCGACGCCAACGACTTCTCGTATGACGCCGATTACCGAACGCTCTGTGAGCTTCGACGATTCGGTTGAGATCTTGGACGCCAAGGAAGACCATGAAGACGATTACCTGGAAGAGAAGGCACCTGCGTCAGAGCTTTTAGAAGGCGATGTGGTGCCTGTAGGCCACAGCGCAGGGGTGAGGGCGCTCGCGCGCAACCTTGCCGAGGAATTGGGAAAAGTGGCCGGTCCGGCCATGGTCTCTGATGATGATGGGCCCGACGGAGCGAAACCGTCGGCGGCGACTGGGAAGACAACTTCTCAGTCAACCGATTTCCGGCCTTCAATCAACGGAGATACGCAAGGAGCCAACAAGGTTATTGGCAAGATCTTGGAATTGATGACGACCAAGGCCAGCTGGATGCAAATGTTCGGAACAACTCTAGTTCACCAAGCAGTATGGATGAACCTTGGAGGCGAGTTGGTCGTGCCAATCGACCCAACGAGCACTCGTCAAGTAGCTCAAGATACAGTCATGCTATTGAGGGCCATGGCGTGTGATCCTCAGAGGTTTCCTTCGGATGCTGAGCTCGACGACTGGGCACCTGCCTATACTGGCACAGCCCTACGCAAGTGGAAGAGGAAACTACGCCCGGCGTTCGGGGTGGAAGAGATTGCTCCAGGCCGTCAGGTGGTAGCCCGTCAAGCTTTCATGCCAGCTGACCCCTCGTAAGTTCCCCTACCTCAACCCCCTGTCAAGCAGAACGAGTCTCCGCCAGGCGCGTTCGGATCTCAAGGATCCCCGTACATGCACGACTCACATATGGTGACCCCGAGGTCTGCAAACGTCAAGCCCGAGTGGTGAAAGAGAACGAGGCTTCGCGGTCGACTCCTAACACTTACAAGGGTCCGGCCCAGCGGTCAGACCGTCGCTACGATCTGAACGAGGCCTCGTCTGATGATGGAAGGGACCTTTTGGATGTCGATCATCTCTCGAAGGGGACCTGACCGAGGAGAGGGCGCGACAGCTTCACAAGTATGAGAGAAGAGAAGAACTCGACACCCAGGCTCGAAATTACATCTCACTTGCCGCTGTAAAACATCAAGTCATTCTCAGGTTACCGAAACAAGAGCGAGAAGTCCATGCAGTGGCTTCGCACTTTCATATATGAGATGAAAGGAACGCACACTCCACCTAACGATTGGTGCATGGCGCTCGAGGTACGCTTGCAAGATGGGGCCTTGCACTGGTACCGACAATTACCACGCAAGACTCGCCGCACATGGAAACTCTTGAGCGTCGCTTTCATCAAGTACTACTGTTCTAAGTTCAGCCAGTCTGCGAAGGCTAGATGCTACTCTGCGAAACGTGAGGACAAGGAGCATGTGTGCGACTACCTCAACCGGCTCAATGGCTACGCCCGCAACGCGGGGGTACAGTTTGAGAACGGTGGCCGTGAAGCTAAGAGCGCCGTGGAACATTTCCTCGACACATGCGACGACAGAGGTCTCGAAGAGCGTTTGTGCCACGTACGGGTGAAGGTCATTCATGACCTCGAGGACATCAACGATATCTTAAAACGCCGGGACCTGAAGACGAAACGCGACTCCTCCGTGAGACGCTCCAGTGGTCAAGATGGTGGTCGCCGACGCGATAGCAGTCGGATCGAGGACTCAAGGAGCAGTTACCACCGAGACAGCCACTACCGAGTCGACCGCCGCAGGGACGAGTCGCCGTATCGACCAAGAATTACACTCGCAGATGCGTTGTCTGATCTGGTCACTGCTTCTAACGAGACATCGGTTGGACCGCAGACGAGTCAGTCAGGGTCGTACGACCATGGGTGTAAGCCGAATGAGGACTCGTTCGGTGATGGAGAGCGTCGAGACGACGAAGATCGATACACCAACGGAGGCTCTGAGTACGACTATACTGGTGAGAACGAGCGCGGTCACGTCGCGGCAGCAAACGACCTTGAACGCCGTGCAGCTGCGGAAGGGATGTTCGCCCGATCGGACAACCGACGCTCCAAAGGTGATGGTCATTTCAACAATGACAGAGGTTTCGCCCGTGACAACCGCAACGGACGGCAGCAGTATGGTCCTTGTGCGGCGTGCGGAGGATTGACTCCTTCCGTGCATTAATGCTACAAGTGATGCAAATTGTGTAAGCAAGTCCTCGACACCAATGCTGCAAAGCCTGGTGTATGGGAATCATTTAAATTAGACAGCCCGCCAACTGAAACTGGGTTGGTTCCTATCGGACTACCACAGTTGGCTGAACCCGCGAAAGACGCAGACTATTTGTTTGCCTTTGCAGGGGAGGTGAAATGACGCGAAGACCGTGAAAGGGGATTTGTGAATACGACGGGAATTGCAGAAGGAAACGACGGAAGCCTCGTTGAGAACGAGGTAGATGGATTAGACGTTGGAGATTACGATGAGCACCTGACACAGGCTTCGGCTTCAAGTAGAGAACCAAATGAGGCATCATCCCGAAGCCTCGTCCGAACTGCGAAACTGCTACCAGGCGAGAGATTAGGGTGGTGGTCGTCCCAACGATACAACAAACGAACGAGAATGAGAGCTGTACTCATGGGAGCTATTGACGACACTCGAACGAGCATTCTGCTGGATACTGAAGCAAATGTCAGCGTAATCTTGGCAGCGTATGCTAAGCGACTGCACTTACGTGAGGTGCCAGACCATGGCCGAAGCTTGGAGGTACGGGGAATCAACCCCGGCGTATTAGAGACTCGAAGGCGAACACTCGTCAAGATCACCCTTGGATGGGAACGAGTGTACGAATTCGAAATGTGAAATATGGACCACAGCGCGGGCGTTGACGTCGTGCTTGGAACAGACTTTATGATCCCCGCAGGTGTACGGTTAGACCTGCTCCATGGCACCGGCAGACTACCTGACGAGGTCCCAGTACCACTGGTGAAGTCGGGTGGTGCCGCGGATGATGAACCGTATGGAGTACAGGTCGTCGGTCGACCGACCGACGACTTGTACGTCCCTTGAGGTGAGTGGCGAGAGTTTCGATTGCTTCGGAAGAGACCCTTACGTACAACACACGAGTTATGGATACGAAGGACCAGACAAATGGTACCGACGGTGATTGAATCCCGCAGGGGCAAGCCTGTGTAGGGCCGATTGACGAACGTGTCGGACGGGACTGCTCGGTGCTACAAACATTCCTCTGTGGTCCTATGGATACCCAGAGGAGAACTCCCACGCGAAGTGGAGTATGTCAGGCTCGATTCGAGCCAAGTACAACGAATGGCAAGTACTTGCGTACGCCGAAGGGCGAGATGCGACCTTTCTGCAGAAGGAGAAAGAGCTCTACGAGTGCTGGTTAGCGGAACAACCACCTGTGGTGGAGCGAAAGGAGTACACGACGCCTGCACACATTCTAGCGAGGCCGCCCGAGGCCTCGGTGGCAACCAGGAAGTTAATGCTGAATCATTCAGGGTCGGGTGACAAGGGAGATGGTGTGAACTACCGTTACAGCACCAAACCCTATGAGGACAGCGAAGCCTCGACCGCTGCAGGGCTCCACGAGGAGATTGGCGGGAAGCTTGATACGAGACCAACATAGTTTTCGGACGCTGAGGAAGACGAAATAAACCCGGCCGAGGACTCGGTCGATATGCTGGAGTTGACCTACATCTCGGTGATGCAAGAGATCGAAGCTGAAATCGCTTCTGGTAACATGGGCGATGACGACAACTTGTACGAGCACATCCCGAACGAGTACGAACGAGTAGGCCTTTTTGCCTTACTTGACAGAGCCCTCGTCGACGGTGCTGGACTAGAGAGGACCGAACGTCACGAACGGGAGTCTGAGCGGAGACGAACAGCCAAAACTCGTTGAGGTGTTAAAGCGTAACGAAGGGATTATGATTGCTAGCGGTAATACACTACCACCCCGGTATACGGTGTAGTTTGCGATATTGATGTGCAGGGGCATATTCCTATTAAACAACAAGCGCGGCGAACGCCACTCTGAGTGCTGGAGAAAGCTGTACGAGTTGCTGAAGGGACTATTACGAGCGGGATTGGTCACGTTCTCAGACAGCCCATGGGCATCACCCATTGTTATAGTGCTTAAAAAGAATGAGGTTGGCATCCGCCTGGCATCGACTATAAACGAGTGAATGCCGTTGCGACCATTATGGAATATGTAATGCCTATGGTGGATGCCTTACTGACCGATATGGAGGCGTACCTATGGTTTTGCTCCCTTGATGCGGCCAGTGGGTTCTGGGTAGTAATGATGACTGAGAGGTCGAAACGTCTCTGCTTTTGTATGTACACTTGGACACATTGAGTGGCGCCGGGTGCCGTTCGGTCTTAAGAACGCGCCAATGCTTTACCTAGGGATGATGGATAACGCTTTATGGGGGTTCATTCAACCCAAGGGCGGTTGGAAAGAGTACTCTTAGCGTATGCGGTCCGCTGAAGAAGCCGTCGAACGTAACAAGACAAGAGTGACAGAGGATTCAACGAGGACTCGTTCCAAGTTTGAAGCCGACCGAGAGTCGGCATCTAATCCGGACCCTGTCTCAGAACTAGTCAATAGTTCAGTGGGTGATATATTTTCGACTGGCGAGCCAGACGAGTCCTCGTTGGTACCAGCATTTGACTAGAGATCATTCGTGGACGACATTTGTTCTGGAAGCGAGACGTTCGACGATTATCTGTCAACCCGGATCGATTGCTCCAAAGGTTCACTGAGTGCCGAATCAGTGTTAGCTTCACGAAGAGCATTTTCGTCCAGTCACGAATCGACTTTCTGTCGCAAGAAGCGGTGCCAGAAGGGTTACGAGCAGAGGCTAAGAAGAATAAGTGGGTGACCGAGTTCTCGTTCCCGACCAGCAAGAAAGGAATGCAGTCGGTCTTGGGTGCACTGAACTACTATAGTAAGTTTTAACTAGGACTTCGCCGTATATGTGGCAGTGCTGTACCAGCTGCAGGAGGAAGATTTTGAATCGGTCGGTGATCTGTCGGTCACCCGACAGCGTTTTGCTAAAGGACAACAGAAGATCGGTACCGCCCCAATTCTGCACCAATTCGACCTGCAAAAAGAAGTTCACGTAACACTGTTTGCGAACGAGTGGGTGTTAAGCTCCACCCTGATGCAAGAACACGACGGCAAAATGCACCCGGTTCGTTTTTGCGGACGTGTTCTAAAAGAGGCCAAGACTTATTACCATCCGGCTGAGAAGGAAGTGCTAGCCTTGCTATTGCTGCTGAAGACATGTTATACACAGCTGGCGGACCGCACAATTCATGTGTACCCGCGATTTTCAACTACACACATCCAAATCACTGTTCGGACGGACGACCCAATTCGCCGTAATGCTATCGCAGTGGCACCTGGCTGTTAAACGAGTCAAGGAAATGGATTGTGCCTTGGCACAGTTACTGCAACCTGGGTTAACGAGTTTTGTGGATTTGGAGGACTCGTTGGCGACGCTTACACCGCCGATGAAGGGATCTTCTACCGTCCGCATAGATCCTCAGTTGCTGTACGCTCGTCTACCTAGTGTGGTGTAGGGATTTCCCCTTTCTGCCTCCCGGCAGTGGTTTTGACAGCGATGGCGATTGAGGACGAATTTGTGTTACCTGGTGTGGCATACACCAGATTCGCATTCAAGGTGTGCGTACTCGTGGATACAGCGATGTCCCTATATAGTGACTCCAACCTGGAGACTACTAGTCACTATACCAGTAGCTGTGTACGACACACTAGCTGACCCGTAGTCGAGATCCGCACTGAGGCGAGTCATCGTCGGGTGATTGGTCGAGTCGTCATTAGCCGTTTGAGAGTCGTTGGCTTAGTCGCATTTATACTTGATATTTGTATACGCTATAGTAGGAGTTAGGACTAGTCTTAACGCCCACTAGGGCGGAGAACAGAACAGAATTTGCTACTTAAAGGTCAAGACTTCTTTTGGGGAAGTCCAAAAGGACCAGGTCACTTAGGTGGCATATATGTCTGTTGGTGGACTCGGTTGAAGAACTCCTGTCCATCCATGGCAAGACCAAGCGCTAGGTGTGAGGTTTGTTCGATGGACCAGCCAAAACCGAGAAATACGGTGGCTATGGTAGTTGCTCATGGATCACGTGGCGACTACCCGACTGAACTATAGTCACCACTGTGAGTGCTTATCTCGAAGCAACAATAGTGAACTTAGCCGAGTACTCTGGCATGAACAATAGGATCCAGGCAGCACTGGACATTGGTGCAACCAACCTTGTCATTGTTGGTGATTTGAGACTAGCAATCCAGCAGCCACTAGGGGTGATTGCGTGTAAAAAGGAACCACGGATGACCCAACTCAACCGCCACCGAGAACTCGTTGCTCGACTAAAGTCAGTCAAGTACCTACACGCAGTACGAGAGTATAATACGTCTGCAGACTCGCTGGCAACAGAAGCGTCTGAAAACAAGGCATCTAGCGTGATACCAACCGGGCCTAGGCTGGCAGAGCTGAGATCGTTGAACCGCATTCAAGAGATCATTTATGCATCTATCACAGAGTCCTCGGTGGATAAACCCTCGATCAGCATCACACAATCCCAAGTTCAAACGCGACATTTGCGACACACTAAACCGTCACAACGATCCGGAACTGTCCCGGAGATCTTCGGTTTTGTGCGAGAGGACCAGAGGGAGAAAGGGAACCTAACGGTAACGACCAGGCTCCAGGCTAAGTCGAAGCCCAAACGCGTCAGATTCGCCGACAAAACCTCGGTGGCAGATGAAGAAAATACACCACAACGAGATGAAGCCAACAGTGTGCCAACAGACGACTCAGTCCATCCGGAAGCAGAGTTACCAAGGGTAACGGTACCCAACCCCGTGTCGCCTAACACAGAAGACGTGGATCGACTAATGGACCAGAGAGAACGCTGAAGAAGGATTGCGACCACTAGATTTGGATCCACTAACTGTCCAGGAAGAACGTCGAAGAAGGATCGCGACCACTCCGGATGAGGAGTTGCGATGGGCGAATTTGAAGACAGTTCTCCGCGGGGATGAATCAACGCGAACGTACCGTGCAGCGAGAGACGCGAGGAAAATGTCCGTCCTCTTCGTCCTAAGCGAAGACAACGTGCTTTACTATGTGGGAACGGGGCCTCTGAGAAGTGACCTACCGCAAGAAGACGCGATGCTGCGTCTAGTAGTACCCTCAATGATGATTCAGGAGGTACTGCAGAACTGGCACGACTCGTAAGAAGGAAGCCATCAAGGTATCGCTCGAACTTTGTACAGAGTGAATCTGG
Source organism: Phytophthora megakarya (assembly GCA_002215365.1). Lineage (NCBI taxonomy): Eukaryota > Oomycota > Peronosporomycetes > Peronosporales > Peronosporaceae > Phytophthora > Phytophthora megakarya. The sequence goes on from NBNE01000294.1 coordinate 14,573, forward strand.
ACTATTATTGGATCGGTCTATATGCAGACGTAGCGAAGCACGTGCAGTCCTGTCCCGACGGTAGCTCAAGTGAAAGTCGACCAAAGATCCGCGGATACTCCCCAGGGAACATACTAGCGGAACGACCGTTTCAGGTCGTTTCGATGGATTTAATGGATTTTGTGATACCCTTACCGAAGTCTCGGCGGGGCAACACAGCGCTATGACTGTTCCAATGCGCATTCACGGGATACGTGATGGCAAATCTCTACCAGATACGACTGCTCTGTGAGTGGCTCAAGTTTTTAAGGAGTGTATGTACCGAAGATTCGGTGCACCCTCCCCCATCAGAAATGACAGAGATCTACGACTCATGATCCAGGTTTTCCAATCGTTCACCGAAATGATGGCATCTAGGCCTAGGGCAACGTTGAGCTACCGGCCCCAAGCCAACGGCCAATAAGAGCGCATGGTCAAGACGTTGATGCAATCAGTGCGGATGTACGCAGAAGACCCCCTGCAACAGTACTGGGACAATGTCGCCGAAAAGCTGATCTTTGCGATCAACAACTCGATGGACACAACGAGAAAAGAGACACTCGTTTTCCTCGTCCATGGGAGGGATGCTAAGTCTACGCTCAAGCGATGTCCTCGTCGCTCAAACGAGGGCTCGGTCGACAGTGAGACGCACTGGCGTGGCGTCGAGAAGTGAATCACCAACAAGAAATAGCACTGAAGATGGCCAAGGAATACCAGACCACTGAGAAAGCTCGGAGAGCAAGGAAGCACAATGAAACCCTCCGTAGTCGAGAAAGAGGTATGGCCCCAGAAACAGGCCAAACCGTTACGCCAAGTGATGATCTGCCGGCGACAGGGGCAGTGACCGAGGACTCGGACGGCGATGGCGTGGGTACTACGAGATCTCTGTTCAAGGTCGGGAGTCGTGTATGGTTATATATATTGAACGCGTGAAGCCAGTATTGACGAAAAAAACTTGCACACCGATGGCATGGATCGTTCAGGGTCAAGAGGAAAGTAGAAGAGTTTGCCTATGAGCTCGAACTTCCCGACCGAAGTGGGTACAGATTTTACCTGGTAGTGCATGTGTCACGTCTAAAGACGGTAGACGTATTGGGAGATCGACCGAGTGCCCGTTTGACACATGACGTGAACGAGGCTTCACGATTAGATTTTGATGAGGAATTGCTTCCAGAGGATAGCTGTGAACCAGACCATGTCGCGGATGAATTTGAAGTCGAAGCGATACTGGATGATATGACCCCTCTGTCCACTAGCACAGAACAAGCCGTCAGAGAGTTCAAGGTGCAATGGGTCGGCTAGGATGACCCGACTTGGGAACCTGCATCCAATCTTTCGTGCGGGGGTCTATTATCCGAGTATCTCCGAGAAACAACGTCCCGACCGAAGGTAGCAAATGGTTCAAGTCGCTGACAAGAATTACATGCGACTAATGAATGAGCTGTCGGTGGAGTTAAGTGCAGCCAACGACAACAGACGACAGAAGTTACTGCATCGAAATGTATATTGCATGTTTGTATACGATGAAAGTAATTTTGAAGTGGAAATGTGGAGAATGGAGATTACGAGATTACTTGAAATTACCACTAGAATAACAAAACTTACTTGAGAACGACAATACTTTGAAAAGAAAAAAAAGAAATGAAGAACTACTCTGAAGCCAACCGCTCGCTGGTAGGGATCTGGACCAGCATCTCGAACGGAGCGAGCACTATGTCGGAAGGTGGCTCTTCCGCGCCATAAGCAAGGGTGCTAAGCGCCAGCCGGAGTGGCCGAGTCCCCGGTCGCCCACTACTGGATCCTGATGTCGCTGTTATGACAGGGATAAAGGAGAACGAGTCCTCGCTGGGAGCATTCGTCGCTTCGGTAGGCTCAGGATTGGCAGCCTCAGTACCAACCGAGCCCTGCCCAGCGGACTCGACTGGTGTAGCTGCAGACTCCTCAACGTCAACGAACCGTTCCTCAATCCAAGGAGCGGAGAGGTCAGTATCAGCAAGGGAGGAGTCCACCACAATGTTCGAGATAGCGTCCTGACGAGTCATGGACGAAGGCACGAAAACAGCAACCTTGGGGTTGCAGAGGGCATAAGAAGTGTTGTATGGATGTTCTGCGGGACATCGATCTAACAATTTCTCCATGGTTGCTCAGCATCCAGCACCCGTAATTCTTTAAACCAATCCTCGGTGGTAGGAGACCATTCCAATACCTCTGTTAAATAATGGAGGTAGCTGGGCTCCAACAGCACCTCGGTCGGCAAGGTGCGCTTCGCTCCCGTACACCAATCCCATAACCGATCGATCTGCAGGCGTAGAAGATAAGCTCTATTATTCGCATCCGATTCAAATCGTACCAAAGTTCGAGAATCGTGTGCGCGAATGGTTCGAGAGGGTTGGCAGCTGCCTTGAATGCTTGGATTGCATTCCTCATAGCTGACATTTGCAACCAGTGCCGACGCTCCGACAGGGCAACACAAAGGTCCACTTTCTCATTATCCTCGTAACAATATCCCGAGAACTGCCGCCACATTCGAATGAGGCGACAGCTAGGATGGAGATCCGCACCCCCTGTACGAACTCTCCGAGCACAAATGTCAAGGGCTCGTCTGGCATGCGATCAAACAAAACGCGCCAGGGATGCCTTGAACTCACGATGTTGTGCATGAGAGCGAGAATAGCGTAGTCGAGCGGGGATGCGAAGTCCTCGTGAGCCGATACCGGTAAGCTAACATTGAGGATTTGGCACCAGGCCTTCTGAGCACCAGTTGCAGCGAAACCGTCCTCGAGGAAACGTTCGGCATTGCCAGTAAATTTCCTCGAATTGGCCACCCTCGAGACTTCCGTCACAGCGGGGGTGAAAACCGAGGTGTCGGTCCCACGTTGTTCGACTCGCGAGTCGCGTTCTATCGCGAGCTCACTGGCGTGCGCATTCTGGGGCGCAGCTCTCGCGTCTACCGCCTCGCGGACAAGTTCCAGGGATTGTGCGCGTGCTATCTGGCAGTGGCGCTGAATGCACATCCTCCACTGTCGAGCTTCTGCATCTCGGTGCGAAGTGTTGCCCGCCGCTAGCGTCGCTTCCAGCGTAGACCGCGGTGTGCAGCCATACACAAAGGAAAAACGGGGTTTCGTCCCGCGTTCGGTTGTGAGCCGTGTTAAATGCGTATGTCAGTCGTTCTGCGTATTGGTCCCAGTTGCGTTGGTCGCTATCGCCAATGTACATCTTGTAGATCTCGTAATGGTCTGCACGATGCGTTGTGCCGCCCCGTTTGCTTGCGGACGGTACGCGAGCGTCGCGTGTTCCCGCTGTCCCATCAGCTTGTTGAAAACCTTGAAAAAGTCTGACATGAAGCCGGGTTCGCGGTAGTGACGGATCGCTTCGCTGGCACCGAATCGTCTGAAGCCAGCTTCCTCATACGAATCCGCGACAGTTTCAGCCGTTCGAGACGCACTCGCCTTCGCGATCACGAAACCCGTGAAGAGGTCGACCTAGATCAAGAGTTCCGTGTTGTCTTTATGCGACGCAGGTAGTGACGAGATATGGTCCATCACCACGACTTGGAACGGGTACGTCACGACTATATTGCCTGGCGACTCTCCTCGAATCGTGGGACGGCCTTTCCCCGTCTCACAGTCGACGCATTCTCCGACGTGGTGTTGTACGCTCTTGAACAACCCTGGCCGGTGGAAGTGTTGTCGTACCCGTTGATATGTCCAACCGATGCCCTGATGTCCGCCTTCCAGACTTGCTTGGTAATGGTGCAACACGTCTTCTCTGAGGGTCTCTGGACCGACCAGTTTCATGATCGTATCCCGCTTTTCTGCGGCCTCGCTCCCACGTACGTGGTAGTACGGTAAACCGCTCTCCACCACTTCGTACTGCTCCGCTATCTTGGCGCAGTTCTTCGCTTCGCGTTTCGACAGCACGTTGATGTCCCCGTCTAGAAACTTCATGAGATTGGCGATCCAAGACCCTACTTTTTGCGCAGTGCAGACTCGATCCAGACGGAGTCGTTGAACCTCGAGCTCTTTCAAGATCTCCGATCGTTCCCTCGGATTCTACGTGTTCGTGAGCGTGTGATCACGGGGAAAGTTTTTCTCGTCCCGCGTTCTACGCCATCTAGATCGCGCGTCTCGATCTCCAGGACGGGGACATCTGGGTCGTGCGTCTCAGCTCTTGAGGCGTGGTTGCCGCGTTCCGGATCGTGCGTCGTTAGACACACAACCTCTCCCAGCCGGTTCAAGGTTCTCAGATCTTCCAACCCTTCTGCGCTATAGGTAATATTATCTCCTTGATGCTGAGGTGCCTGTCCGGCCAACATGTCCGCGCTCGTGTTCCAGTCTCGTCGGACGTGGAGGAACTTGTGTCTGGGCCATTCCCGTAACGCGTTCTACCTCTACTGTCTCAGCAACTTTAGCTCGTGTGACTTACAGTCTATCTCGCCCACATCTGTCGTACTACGAGGTTGGAGTCCCCACATATGACCATTCGCGTGACATCGAGGTCATGTAGCAGCGGTACCCCGAGCAGCATACACCGGTATTCGGCCTCGTTCACGGTGCGACTTTCTGCATACCCCGATGCAGCCCGAACCATGTCACAGGTCGGTAGTTTCCACACGATGGCACTGAATGCTCCTCCCCGCGTTTGACGCGGGCGGATCCGTCGAAACATATCACATGCAGACTTTCGGCCAGTCCGATCTTCGGAACCGGGATCGGGGCCGTCCTAGACAGGCGTTGTCGCGGCGCGATCTCTTCTAGCGTGGAGTCGACGTAGACCCTCGGCGTAATGCTCACGGCCAACGCGCACAGGATCTCTTCCTCCCCCTTTGCGGACCGGAGAATCGCCAGCCTCCACGGCGAGAGGATTGCAGCCCATTGCGAGAGTCGTCTTTGACGACCTTTAGAGCAGAAGAGCCATCCGAGCATCGTGTGTCGGGTTAGGACGCGAATCGTCCTCCCTGTCAGCATGTTATGACACTCGTCCAGGACGCGTAGCAGCGCTAGGATTTCCTTCTCGGCGATGCTGGAGTTCAACACATTGGGCTTCAACATCCGACTGGTCAACTTGACGGGCAGATATACCCCGTCGTGATCTTGGGCAAGGACGGCCGACACGGCCCAGTCACTCGCGTACACGATTATCACCGGCTGTTTATCCATGTCGAAGTGTTTCAACATGAGTGTCGTCTCGATCTTACTACGGAGCGTATCAAATGCTCGTTCCGCGTGAGTCCACTTTTCCAGATCGCGCGTCTCAGGATTCGCGATCCGTTCTTCAAAGTCGGGTGCGGTGAGGTGAGGTAATAGAGCGCGGTCGCGTAGATCGCGAAGTCCGGGATGAAACGATGGTAGTACCCAATAACGACTGTAGACCCTTCTGCGTACGCGGGAATTCCAGCGTCGCGAGGGTCTCTAAGTTCTTCGGCTTCGCCCCGAGTCCGTCTTCGACACTTCATTACCCAGGCAATCCACTCTCGCCATTCCCCATTCACTTTTCTCCACGCTGATCGATAAATGCCATTCCTCACAGACTTCAAGGAAAAGTTCCACCTTCTTGAACAGGTCGTCCCACGACGTACCCCCGATCAAGATATCATCAATGTACGACCGTCGACTTAAGACGAACCTCGTTCCAGGCTTAGACGGGATCCCGTGTTTGAAATCGTCGCTGGTATTCCTCGTCGGAGACAGCTTCCAGAAGCCATACAACGTGTTGTCTATCAACCATTGCTATATATCTGCGGCGAATTGCACAGACCGAACGACATGCTTAGCCACTGGAACAGTCCGGACGGTGTAACGAAAGCGGAGATTAGACGGACCCAGGCCGTCATGGGGACCACCCAGAATCCGCTGGCCATGTCCAAAGAACAGTACCACCGGTACTTATTCAGGTCTTCCCAGAGATCCGTGACCAATGGCATCGGATATACCATCAACTGGGTCAACTCGTTGACCAGTCGATAGCCAACGCAGAGTTTGATGTCGGCCCGTTCGTCTTCACGATGACTACGATAGGAGAGGTCCACGGTGACTTTGGAGCGCGGATCATGCGTGCGCTGAGGAGTCCTCGAATCAGATCCGCTAATTTCTCGCGAGGCTGTGACGAGATCTTCCCGACTCGCTGTGCGACGGGCCTCGCGTTTCCCGCGTCGATGTCGCAGATGATGACTTTTGCTGCGGGCGGCAAAGTGTTGCCTTTCCTGATCAGTCATTTGATCTTCTTCCAGACGATATGACGTAGTCGCTCTTCCATCTCTGCAGCCTCCTTCGGCTCCACTCCTTCCAAACTCCCAATCTTGAGACCCCGATCTTCACTTCAGCCGTCAACGGTACTTCGGGTAACACTACCATCTCAGCTTCCACGTCTTCTGCGAACAGGTCCGAAGCATCTTGGAATATTACTTCCTCGTCAGCATGTTTTACTATTCAGGGATGTCTTGGAAACTAACGTCCAGCCTGTCTGACCTGTCGATCGACCCCGTCGTAGGACGCGGTCCATATTCCAGTCCCGTTTTAGGGTGTGGTCCGTTCCCCGATTCCGGAGAACGGACGTCCCGAGTCAAGGTTATGTCGGTAAACACGCCCGTACCCCCCCGTGAAATCGTGGTCATTACCGCGACCTGTTCCTGCTGACACTCTTCTCGCACGTCCCGTAATTCCTCTGGTCGGTGCATGACCTTCTGTGGTCTGACGTTTACCCGTCGTGCTGTCATTGGATCGAGTGACCCCTGGAAGACATCTCCGTCGTTCACGTTCGATGTTGCCCCATACGCCCAGTTTGCCACTCGTCGTACTTCCGCGATCCGGGTCGTACGAATCCGAACGCGCGGGGTATCGACTCGACAGGCGTCCACCAACCAATCGTTGTGTGCGCGCCTAGGACGACCGCCTTCTCCGTGATGTTGGTGACGTGCAAGTACGCCCAACAGGGGCCTTGATTACGGATGTTATCCATGCCGTTCCTCGCGTCACCCATAAGCGCAGCGTGTTCTTCTCCGGTCGCAGCGACACGTAGAACGTCTAGCCCGCGCCGACACGGATCAATGAAGGGACCGTCACCGAACAGCGGCCGGCTTCCGCTGATTTGGATACGAACCTCGTCTGGTAAGCATGCAGTTCCGTCCGCTGTGTCGATCCGTACCCCTGCAGGTACCATGAAGTTCATTCCAAAGATCGCGTTCTGGCCAACGAGATCTCCGACCCAGAGGTCCATGTTTATACAATGTTCCCCGCCAGCGTGACTTTGACGCATGGCCTCCCCACGCTGAAGTATGTTTCGTCTCCGATACCTACAAAATCCTGCGTTACACTCGTATCAATTTGACAACCAACCTCACGAGCAAAGGTGGTGTCCAGGATGGACACCTCGGCGCCTGTATCGAGCAGCAGCACGACCTTCCGGTTATTCAGGTTTTTATGGATCTTCGCTTGTTTATACCACTTGTCCGGAGCGTAGTGTTTCCAATATCACGTTCTCCTGGATGCAAGTCGATTACGTCCGTCGATGTCTCCCGCGCATACTCATCGGTATATCTAATTACCGAAACTCGGAGAGCGCGTGTTAGCGCGGTACGTACCATTTTGTATTCGCATCTAAAATTGTTCATGTCGCCGTGCGTTTACTGACCTAGTTAACATCTTCTTTGCGGTGGTAGGGGGCTTCCCGTCATGCTTCTGTGGATCATACCCCAAGGCGCAGTTGGTTTAAGTACTCCTTCAGCGAGCACTTCCCGGCTTCATGCACCTCTCCACATGCCTTGCAGGCGCGGCGGCAGCGGTCCGTCGGGTTTTGACCCGTGCACTTCTGGCAGGTAAGCAAGCTCCAGCAGTCCCCTCCGAGTGACGGCGTGATCTACAGTGTCGACACTTAGGCCGGTCGTGGGACATTCCACTCATCTCAAAGTCGCGACGCGTGTTTTCCGGTTGTGACGCGTCACAAACATCTTGGCTCGTTCTTCGTCGTCCCGATCTTGATCGCAGATCTGGTCGTCGTCGGGATCTCCCTCGCGTTCCGAGTCATAGTCGTCGGTCGTCATTTGGTCTGCATGGATGGCCCTGGCCGGCGTCGGTGTTGGCGTCGGCGACTACTGGCGAATCAGTTTGAGCGAAGAGCATCGCCTTGATGAGCTAAGTCACGTTGTCGCACGCAAAGCTTTTTCTCCAACGTGACCGTGGCCAGGACTTCCATCAGAGTGAGATGGGATGCCAATTCCTGCTCCTGCGCACACAGGGAGTTGATGAACAGCTCAACATGTTCGCGGTTTTCCTCTGGCGTCCCGTCGGAGTAGCGGATATTCGCCCTCATGCCTGCGACATCCAACCGGTAGAGGTATTCGAGCGGCATCTCATCAACATGTTTGGACGCGTGGTAGTAACGGCTGGGCTTAGACACGCATTTACCGCAATACTGAACTCGGAATTGCTCCGTCAGCTCGGTCCATGACTTCCTCGTGGACTTCTCCAGTTGCAGATACCATTGGCACGCCGGACCGGCCATCAGGTCGCCGACGAGCGCGCACATCTCGTCGCCCGTCATCCGTCACATCTTGACGGGGACTTCAGACGGTTGAACCAGGCGCGGGCTTTCTCCCCACCGGTGTCTTTCCTGTTGAACTCGTTCAGTTCAGAGCACGCCGAGAGGCACACTCGCGCGACGCCGGTGCCTGCCGTGGCTGTGGACACAGTGGCCGCAGTTCCCGTTAGACCGACATCTCGATCAAAGAGATCGTCTGGGTCTCGTGTTGGTCTCATTTGGAACGGGACGACGAGCGCGAGCTCACTAACTCCATCGCGACGTCCGTCGGCCCTTGGTGAGCCATGTCCGCCGTCGTATGACGGGGCACGGGCGTCGTACTCGCGTAGAGCGAGGAGGGCGATGTCGTCTCAGGTGCAGCCTGCATCCTCGTCGACTGCATCAGTCGGACGATCGCGTCTTCCAAGGCTTTGAGTATCGCCACTTCAGAGGACGGGCTTTCCGGCTCGGCCAGGGTTGCAGTGAGCTGCATCCCACGTAGCAGTTGGCGCATCGGCATTCGCTTCTGGGCCTCAATGCTGCTGTCAGAGTCTTCACTCGACGCATAAGCCGGCAGAGGTAAGGCGGACCACGTCCTGGGCTTTCGAACTTGGATCGGGGTCGTCTACGACTCTCGGCTGTGCCAACCAAAACCGTGAGCGGGTCGGTGATTGCGTAGATCGCGTTCGTCCACGACTCCAAGTCCCAGTCATACACCTTATCCATTACGAAGGCTCCCAGTACGAAACCCGATTCGCGCAGTACGCCAAACAACGCTTGGAACGTCAGACATACGTGACCTTCCAGAAGTCCAGCTCGTGGAACGGCACCGTTAGTTCACGGATTAGCTTCGGTTTGATGAAGCTGAGGCTCGGGTCCCATTCTAGCTACCGAATCAACTACGTACGGCTGAGCGCATCCTCCAACTCCTCCGCGGTGTATTGGCGTCCCGCGTCTTTGGATCCCGTCTTGGGCGTCAGTTCGTCCTCCGACCCCGGTGCGCGCATCTTCTTCTTTCTCATTGGTTTGCGCTTCGCCGGTTGCGCCCTGGTGAGCATTGGTAGTTGGTCTTCAACTCTTCCAAGCTTCAGACCGGTCAGACTTCGACTTGCGTCGAAGTCCGTGTGGCTCCGCCCGGAGCCACATCGAGAAAGGCAAACTGTTCTTCGTAGCCCTCATGATCGTCGCGGGCCCCATGGCCTGTCGTGAAGGTTCCCTCCGAGCCCACGATGCGACAGGTCAATATTCTTCGAGCTCACTGGCCACCGACGACCTTCCGATTGATGGCGCTCCCGCAACTGGCTCTTACTTTATCTCCACTCTGTCTTCCGGAGTAGTACTCTCGGGTCGCGGCACCATTGTGGAGTAGCGGGCTCACGTTTTCGTGTAAGGTTGCCCTCGCCCTCGATGCGGCCGAGTCGATGTCTGCATCAGATATTTTCCCGGGACTTGTAGTAGCGTATCTCACGTCAGGGTGGAGACGTAGCTTGAGTATAGTCTTGTTGCGGTGTGGGTTGTCTTAATAGACGGGTGTCACTTCTGATGACGACTTCTGGCCTTGTTCACCTTCGGTCGTGGAGTTTGTCTGTGGTCGTGCGGCGTTCGGGCCGGCGTTTCTAAGGGGGTGTGGAGCGTTATCGGGCCACCACTCGTTCTTCGTAGCCCGCGTCCTGTTATCGGAGGATGCTTCGACTGTATTCTTTTACGTGTCCCTCACTACGGGTATGGGGTGTTGAGGGTGAGTTCACCAACCAATCCGAACGTCGGGGGCCGCACTTATCGAGGCGGCTCTACTTACCGAGCGCTGGAGGGACTTCAGACGTAGACGCGCGAAGAAGATTTGGGGCTCCTGTCCAACCAGTAACTTAGGGGGACTTTTGCATAACCAAGAATATTGGGAACTGGTGTTATCCTGCCTTTCCTATCCACCGCCTCCCTTCCTGCATAGTTCGTCTAACGGTCGCACTTACAGCAACCCCTAATCCATGTGATACCTCGACCTGATTCATGACTTGGGCTGCGGTATCTTGGATGGGTCGTAAGACGGGGTTCGTCCTAGGCTCCCGGAGACGGGGTCCGTTCTCCGGTCCTCCAAGATATGGTCCATGTTTGGGTCACCAGGACGGGGTCGTCGGCGCAGCCACATTATTCTATGACGGTGTCACTTTTCGGAGGTCCCATGCTTAGTGACCGTCTGATCGGGATCAGCGAATCAGATCCTCCCGTCCTTCGTCAGGTCCCTTTCCGTCATTCGTCCTGCGTCTCTCGTCGACGGGATATCACCGAGCCGAACTTCCTGGCACTCCACCACACATTCATGGAGCAGCTGTAGCAATTTTCGTCTGGCATTGTGAGCTGCTTTGTCTCACACCCAGTTCGTTCTTCATGATATTTTTGCCTTTCAGGCCTCGTGAGCAACCTGGACCATCTGTAGACGTTGCTCGCTCTTCTTGTTTCGCAAGTAGTCTAAAAGAGCCCTCCACACGACAGGTTAGAGGCTGGTTCTCATGTAGTTGACTCGTAGACAACCCAGTTCACCTCAAATTGACACACATGTCTCTCCGTGCTGGTTGGCATTGGCGTTCGGTCACTCAAAATCGCTTCCACCTCGAATTCGCCGGCAACTTCGTCTGGCTCCCAGCTGTCTTCAGGCAACAGCTCTTCGTCGAAGTCAAATCGTGCTTCCTCGGCAACATCTCGAGCTAGTCGCACCTTCGGCCGATCGTAAAACTCGTTCATAGCCTTCAGTCGAGAGACGTGCACCACCGGGTAGATCCGCTACCCGCTTTTATCTGGTAAGTCGAGCTCGTACGCGAACCCTTCCACCTTCCGCTTCACTCTGAAGGGACCATGCCATCGGTGAACCAGCTTCTTAACTAATCCTGGCTTCACTCGCTCCATATACAGCCAAAATTGAAATTTCCAGGTCGAAATAGAGAATTCGGTTCCGAGTCATCGTCGTACGACGCTTTTGATATCGCGGCTTGTTCTCTACGGCTGAGCTTCTCGTTATGAAGTTTAGCGCGTCGGGCCTTTTCTGCGGTTTGGTATTCTTTTGCCATCTCGAGAGCAATCGGCTGCTGGTGGTTGATTTCTCGTCACCAGGCTAGTACCTCAGTCTGCTTACCAATACCTCGCTTCAGAGAGGTCGTCATTGCTCGTAGGGCCGTATGGGCGTCCCATCCATGAACCAAATGTGGTGTCGGGGTTCTTACAAAAGCGACTTGCCGTCACGAGTGCTGAGTTGGGACGGACTTAGGGGAGCCGCCGTTGGAAGTTCTCGGTCAATATCGGTGGTCCACACAACCGGACTTTACCGGACTACGACTCGTGACCAACGCTCGTAGGTCCCTTTATAAGGACCTCTAACCAACCAAGTCAATGTATCGAGAGTTGTATACGACACACCAGGTGACCCGTAGTCGAGATCCGCACTGAGGCGAGTCATCGTCGGGTGATTGGTCGAGTCGTCGTTAGCGGTTTGAGAGTCGTTGGCTTAGTCGCATTTATACTTGATATTTGTATACGCTACAGTAGGAGTTAGGACTAGTCTTAACGCCCATTAGGGAGGAGAGCAAAACAGAATTTGCGACTTAAAGGTCAAGACTTCTTTTGGGTAATTCCAAAGGGACCAGGTCACTTAGGTGGCATATATGTCTGTTGGTGAACTCGGTTGAAGAACTCCTGTCCATCCGTGGCAAGACCAAACGCTTGGTGTGAAGTTTGGTCGTATTGGGAGCCGACGAGTCATCATCGAAGACTGGAAGCACATTCCCAGTAAATCTTACCGCTGGAGCAAGAGCCCAACACCCCTGCGTCTGGCAGTAAAGTCAAGCACCTTCCACCACTGAACGGCAGGCAGGGTCAAGTTGAAGAAGAAGAGGAAGACAAGACGACTTGGAGTGCTCGTACCAAGATCGTCAGTTTTTGGTCGACCTACGACCTACCCCCTTACCAGGGCAGAGCCAAGTGGGACCCGGAAGGGATCGGACAAAGGACTATCGAGTAGTAGTCCTTTGATCCCGCTCGTCGTAAGCTCTTTGCGGAGCTGACGAATTGTTGTGAGTGGCGGGAGGAGT
>NBNE01000295.1:0-27128 GCA_002215365.1 Phytophthora megakarya
ACTTAGGGAGACTTTTGCACAACCAAGAATATTGGGAACTGATCCTATCCTACCTATCCTATCCACTGGCTTCCTTCCTGCATAGTTCGTCTAACGATCGTACCCACTGCAACCCTAGTCCCTGTGATACCTCGGCCTGAGTCATGATACGCACCACGGATCGGCTAGATCGGGGTCCGTCCCGGCGTAGATCGGGGTCCGTCTTGGAGCTGGATCGGGGTCCGTCGTAGCCTAGATCGGGCCCGATCTAGGGCCAGGTCGGGGCCTTGGGACAGTGTCACTAAGCCGGGGTGTTACCCTTCTATGACCCTCTGAGGCGACTCAGAGAATCAGATCGTTCATTCCCTGCTGGTCCTTTCCCGTCACTCGCTCGTGTCGATCTCCAACTGCCACATCGTGCTGCCGGACATTCTTGGAGCACTCCACCACACTGAACAAGTTGGAGTTTAATATTTGACTTTACAGCTAACCTACAGATTTCCCTGACCGTCCTCCTAGATCCTCTCAGACCGTTCCACAAAGGCGGTTGCGACATACGGAACGTTAGTGACAAAACTAACTCTGATTTAAGCTACAATGTAATTAGAGAAGAGTGTGCTTTATTAATGTGTTTGCACCATATTCAGTTCAGTTTGATTGTGGACAATATCAAAAGTGAGTTTGTGTGTATGTATCCATGGCTGAACCACCTCCGCATACACCACATGAGCTCAAAATGGTGTCTGGGATCATTTTGTAGATCATCCACGTGGTGATTTCAAGATTGTTGGAATGAAATGCACTCACTGCAACTTCACAATTTCGGCCGTTACGAAGAACATGAACAGTCATTTAGCGCCGTGTCCAGAACTTCCAACAATGCTAGGTCGTCTTACAGCTTTTGATGTGTATCACGATCACAGTGACGATTTTTCTGTCCGACTGTTGCTGACAGTTTGAAGGCTAATGTGTATCCTAGTCTAAGTCGCGACGAATGTCGTGTTCTGGACGAAGCCTTTGCTATGGCGGTACATCAAACCGGGTGTGATTTTTTCTCTCCTAGACAGTCCTCCGTGGATGAACTTTTTTGAACATCTCAATATTACATGGTCACCTCCAACTGCCAGTGAGCTGTCGAGAACTCTGTTAGGTCGTTGCTATGAAGACTGTTGAAACCAAGCTGCAATTGCTCATTATGCGAAGGTCAAACTCATGAAGGTCGACCGAAAGCGCCAAGCATTCGAAATTGCTATCGTTAATAACCACGTGTGTTAGCGACTTATACTTGTGAAATGAAAATACAACGCACCCACAGACAGGGTTATTTCTCTACGATCATACTTGAGCTAACTTTCATAGATAATATATACTTATTTACGGGATATTCCGGATACACAAACCCCATAACAAGCCAAAATCTGCATAAAACCAAAGTTTGGGTTTTTACAAGAATTTCTGAAAAAAACATTGAAAACCGCTGATAGGTTTTTTTAATTGTAAAAAACTCATTCTAGTAATATTCTTTATATTTTAATTGCGAGATTCTAGACTCTGTGACACCGGATTTCACAATAAGTGGAGAGTCGATGTGATCATGCGGATGTTCGACGAACAGCACGAAATGGTGAACTTCATTTGTTCGCGCTGTTCAAAGGATGAAATTTACTCGATCCTTTACCGCGGTATCATCTCATTGCAGACTGGATATTCTCAAGGTCATTTACGATTCATATCCACCAGAAAAGCTTGTACAAGCGGCAAAAACGCAGATGAGCGAATTCGGAAATCTCAGCGATGGGGACATTGTCAAATGTTTGCAATGTGTTGAACACATTTGATGAGCCCTTAACGCAACTCTAGCAATTGTAATGACTGCAGGAGACTTACCGGTATTCGTACGGTTGTTTCATTTCTTGATGAGCTAGCCTGAAACAGCTTCCATCAAAACGGCATGAAGTATACGCATGGCTTCAGCTGCGGCTGGTCTCTTTGTAGGCTCCATGGACACACACGCAAGGCCCAACCTTACCATCGTTTGTGGTCCAGTCTCCGAGAATTCTACACTTAGCGTCCCGGTTACTACTCGGTGGAGAATAACCAAAGGAGATAGCTGCTGATCCGACCGGGGGTGTTTTGCGTGGGAATACGGCAACGCATGCATTGAGAGCTCCGAAAGCACCACGCCAAACGAAAATATGTCTGCTTTCTCATCATACGCTTTTCCAAGCATTACTTCTGGAGCCATCCACAATGACGTACCCACATCTGCCGTCATCGCTCTGTCCACTCGCTCTCGAGAAACCCCAAAATCCGTCAACTTCGCCCCCAGCGCTTCATTCAACAGAATGTTCTTCGATTTGAGGTCGCGATGAATCACTGGTACATTGCGCGAGTGCAAATACGCGAGTGCGTGAGCTACATGCAGCGCGATCATGATTTTCGCCGAATCAAATCCAGTTGTACGTTTATCCTCTTCATATTTGTCCATCAGTCCTCGTAAATCCCCTCCATCCATGTATTCCATGACACAACAAAAATCTTCGCGATAATTCCACGCCACGCCAACGAATTGCACAATGTTTGGGTGGCTCATCGCACCTGCCATTTTGATTTCAGTCAGAAATGTGTCAACATCGGCCATCGTCTTCACTGCCACTACTTGACCGTTGTAAGTTCCTTTGTACACTTTTCCAAACGCTCCCCGACTAATAAATTCCTGCACAACCACTTTGTCGCGAGGTATTCTCGCCTTGTTAATAGCCACATCATCTGTGTGGAAGGCAGTATACGAGCATTCCGGTATGGAAGTCTCCGATAACGTCACATTGCTCCCATGAGAGTCCAAAGACTCTTTTGAGCTGGGAACCCTGTGAGAATGACTGGTCTCCGTGCCCGCTTCAATTGCGAGAGTTTCGCCATGGAGTTTGTCCCGCAGTGGAGCCAGCATTTTGGGCATTCCAGGTTTCGAGAGGAGATGGGCCGCTTTTTCCGAAATTCTGCGCTCTTGGCTACTGAGTTTGTCTTTGAGGTGTCCCTGCGTCTTGACCAACTGCTCCCCAACAGCAGCGTAGCTGTTGACGATGGCAGCTTCGCATAGCTCGAGTTGGTCCGACAGCTTCTTCTCGTGGCTGTTTAGTTGGTCTCGCACGCGCACGCGAGTTTGGGTGAGATTCTCCCCCACGGTAGCGTATCGGTCTACCACCGCCGCCTCGTACTCGTCGATTTTGTCGGCGATCCGCCTTACGGCCTTTTGGAACGGAGACGCCATTGCGACGCCAGTGCACGAATGAAAGTCCGAACCTCGCGACAGGTGCATGATGTGCTGTACATAAAGTATTTACCGTATCGAATTTGTCCATTATTTACCGTATCGAATTTGTCCATTCCGACAAAATGTAAATTTCGACTCTGGAATTTGACCAATCACACCTCCCTCAAAAACATGAGCTGAAAGTTTCAGCCTGAAGCTATATGTTGTCTGCGACTCTAGAATCTGACTAATCACAGCACACTTAACATCCCAATCGTAAATTATATGTAGTTTCCGAAGAAGAAAATGTTGTAGCCAACAACATGATCTCGCCCCAGTTTGCTTTCACTTCTGAATATTCCTACGCAAGGCACGCAGCGAGCACAGAGGCCGTAAACAGCATCAGTACAAGTGAACCTGGGTCAAAAATGAGTTTCGGCTGGCTGTAATCAAGTCGTACGAGGCCGAAGGCATCAAGGATACTCTGGCAACGTTCTTCCCGCGGGTTGAAGGCATGCCACTAGAGACAAATAGGAAGAGCATACACCAGTGGGTGAAGAAGAAGGAGAGTATTGTTGATGTTTGCCCAACTGTTGCTGATGCTGCAAATTACGGTACGCGAATATCCGGTCATGGAATATCGCTGAGTGCTGATGCTGAACATGAACTACTTCACTGGATCGATGATTCTCGTAGTGTCGGAGCTCCTGTGTCATTAACCATGCTTCAACTTCGTGCGCTTCACATAGCTGAAGAAAGCGGCGTTCCTTGTGGCTTCTTCAAAGTGTCATGTTACTGGCAACAGGATTTTTACACCGCCACGCACTTAGTTTTAGGTTGAGGACACGTCAAGTGACGCTGATGACGTTGCAATCAAGTTCCGCTCAGAAGTGGTTGCCCAAATGGAGGCATTAGATGTTGACGTCGTGGTCAACAATGCGGACCAAACGCCGGTATTCTTTGAGTATAACCCCACCTCTACTTTTGAAAAGAAAGGAAGCAGGATGGAATGGATTCAATCGAGCGGACTCGATAAGGAACGGTTTACATGCATGTTACTGGGAAACTCTCGTGGGGAGAAGGCAACACTCTTTCTGGTTCTAAAGACCATGTCATCCAAAAACGCAGCCGTTGCCAAGTTGAATGCACAAGAACGTCATGGCTTCGGTGTGCGACTCTGGAGGGCCATTAAGCAACTGCAAGAAGTCTATGACGTTCAGATTGACGGCAACCGAGCCGGGTGGTGGACCAAGACTATGTCAGTTGCTTTCCTGTGCTACCAGTTTAGCGGCCAACCTAACATGACCAAGCCGGTGCTCTTCTTGTGGGATGACTTCTCTGCTCACTGGACAGAGGAAGTTCTTGCGCGCGCCAAGGAGCTGAACGTTGCATTGATGTGAATCCCTCCCGGATACACATGTGTGTGTCAGCCCGCCGACGTATGTTGGAACAATCCATTCAAGTAGAAGATTCGAGGTGCATGGGTTCACGATTTGGAGGAGCAGCTAGATAATGCAGATGCTCAGCCATTCAAGCTTACCCCTCAGGACTGGAAGAAGGCCATTGAGTGGGGTTAGGGTGTAGTGAATCACTTGTGAGCCAACGGTAACAAGAACCACGAAAACTGGGAGGCTACGTTTGGTCAGTCCATGCCAACGAAGACTGAAGGCCAGTTTCAGTTATTCGCATTGGTCGATAATCAATGGTGGCCAAGAATTAAGAAGAGAAGACGATGCTGAAGACTGAGCCAGATTAACGCGCCCATCAGGAGATGGAGTCATCGGCATATCCAAGACCCAACGACCAGACTCAACGGCACGTGAAAACCGCTAAAAATCCAAGACCAAGAAAAGACTTGCGACTCGTCGGGCCAACAGGAGTTTTAGGGAGTTCTAAAACGGACGCGTTTATACTTGATATTTGTGTTTGACTTTAGGGAACACTAATAATTAGGTCAGCCCATAAGGGCAAATATAACAGAACAGATTTCCCTATCAATCTCAAGAGTCAAGTCTGACCACTCAGTGGTAAATACTGTATGGTGCAATGTCGTACTTGGTAGGTAGGATTATGCTTGTCGGTGTGTACGCGAACTAGTGTTCTGTGTTGTACGCCCGTGGCAAAGCCAAGAGACTTGGCAGTGTGTATTGATATTAGGGCGCGTTGTCGCCATTGAGATCATCCTGGCATACGTTTGGAGGCGGATCGTCAGCATACGAGTCTTCGTCATACTTTGGGAGGCAAAGCTTCGTCATTCATATTAATCCAGTGCGGGGTTAGCCCCGGTGCCCACGTATAGAGAAGTATAAGGCCAGTACCCTTCGCTGTTGGGACTGCAACGCCGTTGGTTTTGTTGGAAACTGCTTGTGTGTAAAGATGATGACGCGCTGCGTACAACAGGTCGTGAAAGAACAACGTGGCGTTCCATTCTTTGCACGGTATATTGAGTGTGTGGGGGCATCTAGTCGTGCCCGTGGCTAGGACTGCGAGGTTTCGGTGATTGGCCTGTGGGAACCACAGTACACAGAAACACAGACAAACCCGGTGCAAGGGATTGTACTAAGGCCTTCGGGTTCTTGTGTTGACTCCAAATAAGCCTACTGAGTCTTCGCAGATTTAGTAGGTGTGGTTGGGGTGAACCTCCATAAATTGACGGATTCCTATAAGACAACTGGTACCGCGGCCCCGGATTGGTGGTAACCTTCTGTGTGTTGTGCTACTGCAGGTCAATTGACATTTCGAGCAACCAAGGGTGAACAAGTGAGAAGAAAAGAAGAAGAAAACATGAAACAAAGATGGCTAAAGGATCCAGTTCGTCGGTGCCAGGATCTCCGACGATGGACCACTAAGACGGGGAAATGACGACGAGGACGCCAGGAACCGAGGAGTATGCCGGACCGTCGGTTCACTTCGGGGAAGAAACGAATGCATCGGACGAAGCCATGGATGGAGGCTATGATCTGAAAGAGAAACAAGATAATCTGGAACTTCCGGAAGTTGCAATTTTGGCAGCAGGGCGGAGCAGCGGTACGCGCCCCTTGGCTAGAAAGCTCATGGAAGAACTCGATGAGGTCACTGTGCGTACAGCGACGGCGACGATGATGATGACGACGCCAAGTGTTCGGAGTCGACATCTCAAGTTACGGAACAGACCACTGGTTTTCGTCAGTCGATAAATGGTGATACACCGGCGGCAAACAAAGTCTTAGGAAGAACGCATGAAGAAATGATGGAGAAAGTACCTGGGTTTGTCTCTTTGAGCTGAAGAGGATTTGTCAAGCAGTATGAGCCGACTTGAGTCACGAGCTGGCTATAGCAGTAACAGCTACAACAACCGCTCAAGTTGCCGATGATACGATACAATTTCTGAAATCGATGGGCTTACATGCCCAGTCGATACCACCTCAGTCAGTTCTCGACAAATGGGTTCCTGAGGAGGCTGGTGCCGATCTTTGGAAATGGAAGCACAAGCTTAGAACTGACTTTGGGGTGACTGAGATTTACTATTCTCAACCTCCAACAACTAAAACAGCCGGAAGAGGTGACGATCCTACGAATATCCCCCTTCCGACGGCGCCGCAGAAGAGAGAGAGTGCGCTAACAAAAGTCGCTCTCCAAGAATAGTGACGAGTCCCCGTACTTTCAAGACTCACGCATGGTGACGCCCAAACCTTCGGTGACGAAGGAGCATCAGGATCGCGATGGCGGACGCGCTTATGCGAACCGAAGCACGCTACGAGGGCCACGCCGTACGAGGAAGAGTCGAAGATCTTTGGCAGCCAACTCTTCATCATCTGAAGAAGACGACGATAGGGAATATCCTCGTCGAGATACCGACCTGGATGACTATACTCATCAGATCGAGCGAGCATCAATGCCTGAAGGTGAAAACGCTACGCCGAAGCTTGAACTGGCTACGTGTCGACCACTGGGGCAGATACGAGCATTCGCAGGACACGCAATATGAGTGAAAATTCCATGCAGTGGCTCCTAGGATTCGTCTAGGAAATGAAAGGAACGCGAGTAGACCGAGACGAATGGTGCATGCCCTTCCCGTTGAGTTTGAAGGACGGTGCCCTACATTGGTACAGGCAGCTGCCGAAGAAAATCAAACGTACATGGAGCCTTTTCAGCAGAGCCTTCATCAAGTATTAATGTGCGCAGTTTAACCAGACAGCTGAGACTCGTTATTATTCGGCCAAGCGTGAAGACAAAGAGCATTTATGCGACTATTTGAATCGCCTTAATGGCCACGCAAGGAATGCTGGCCTTCAATCCGATATTGGCGGTCGAAACGCTAGAGATCATGTGAAAATGTTTCTTGAGACTTGTGGGGATCGTGGACTTGAACGAAGACTCTGCCACATTTGTGTGAACGATAAACACGAGCTGGACGATATGATCATGGAGATACTGAGGATAGACGAGAGAAATACCACGAAATAACCCTCACAGACGAGATCACGAAGTCATGACACTTCTCGCAATCGTCGCCACGAAAATTTGAGGGATGGTTTTGGTCGAAGTGATCGACGTGACAAAGATTATAACCGACGTCGAGATGATTCTCGAAATATACCACGAGTCACATTCGCCGAAGGCTCAAACCCAGTGAACAATATGACGAAGAATGAGTTTCCCGAGGATTCAATCGTGATAATCGCCCCAAGGTCAGTCCAACCGAAACGGTGGATGCCCGAGAAACAATACGGACCATGCGGAGATATGTTCCACTCCACACACTTCTGCAGAGTCGGTGCAAGCTGTGCAAGTCGGTACACGACTCGGGAAGATGTCAGGTGTTCCAAGAAATCGCAAATCTCGTTCGCAACAAAGTCGACAAGAAGGACATTGCTCCTGAATTGCAGACTTTACTATTCGGTAAAGATTTAAACTAGGCAGTCCGCTAACTGAGACTGGGTTGGTCCCCAACGGGCTGCCACAGTTAGCCGAGCCTGCAATTGAAGCTGAGTGTGCATACGCTTCTGCGGGTATGAGCGAATGACTGAAAAATGAACGAGACGACAATGTGAATTCGACTGTATTGGAAAAGGAGAGAATGAATCCCTCACTGGGAGACATGCTGTGGTAAGCGAGGATGATTATACGCTGGATGCTGGAAACTGGGTATCAAGTGTGGTTCAGCCGTCGCCACAGCGAAAACTCGTGGACGAGCTTCGGCTACTACCAGGAGAAAGACTGGGGTGGTGGTCCACACAAAAGTTCGGCAGACGAGTTAGAATGCGGACACTAGTGGACGGAGCAGTGGATGACCGACGAACACGGATACTGCTGGATACAGGGGCAAATGTCAGTGTAATGTTTGAAAAGTTTGCAATGAAGTTGAATGTTCCAGGCATACCTGATCATGGTCGTAGTATGGTGTGTCTAAAGGGAAGATTATGGCAACTTGTCGGGCCTCCGTGAAGATCACGTTAGGCAGGGAACGAGTGTATGTCTTCGACACGATTATGGATCACTGTGCTGGAGTGGAAGTCTTACTCGGTACTGACTTCATGATTACGCCGGGAGTAAGATTGGATATGTTTCACGCTAATGCAAAGCTTCCTGGTGAAGTGGAGACACCACAGATTAAAACTCAAAATATGATCAGTGGTGTAGAGGTACGCTACGAGGAATCAGGACCGGAGATTGCGATGATATACCAAGTCGTGAATCGAGAACCTTTCGTGTATCGAAGCGACAAGGGACACTGAATCTCATGATGTGTGGATTCGACGTACCGAAACTTTAGTTCCGACCGTCACGAGATATAGGAAGAAGAAACCGGACCAAGTGCGACTGACAAATATCTCAAGAAGGACAGTTTATTGTTCGGCTCATATGCCTCTGATAGCCTGGGTACCGATCGGTCAGCTCCCTCGAGACGTTGGATATGTGAGAATTGACTCATTGAAGTATACTGAGTGGCAAGTACTTGCCTATGCGGCCGGTCGTGATAAAACATAGTTCAAGATTGAGTGTGATATATACGAACAATGGATGGCCAACCAACCACCAATAGCAGTATGAACCTCCTACCGAGATTTTGATTCGAACTGCGGACGATGTAAACTCACAGGAGTAAATCGGCGAAAACAACGGCGACAGCGAGTATGACGGTTGGGAACACGACGAGTTTTATCGGTCAAATATCAACAGTGAAGAAGCTTTGACCACAGGGATGACAACAGATGAATCGTCTGAAGAATTGCCAGGAGAAGACAACAGTGACGAAATCTCATCTGAACAAGGCACTGGTGATGCACTTGGTTATCTTGAATGTACCTTCGTCTCGGTAATCAAAGTGTTCACTACCAAAGGTAATGACGAAGAGAATGATGAGACTTTGGACACTTACATTCATGAAGGTGCTCATGTCGAGCTGACGGATTATGCACAAGAACTTGCGTTCTTACCAGACCTATCAGAAACGTCGCCAACCGGGTTAGATTATTCAGAACCAAACGTGAAAAATTCCAAGCTGATTGAACAAGAACAAACTAAGTTGATTGTGATGTTGAAAACCCACGAGGAGATCATGATTGCGACATTACCACCTCCAGCCTATGGGGTAGTATGCAATATCGAGGTCAATGAGCACAGCCCGATCAAACAGCGTACGCGACGAGTTCCTATTCGTTATTTGCAGAAACTCTATGAGTTGCTGAAAGGGTGCTGAAGGCCAACTTGGTGTCATTTTCCGACAGTCAATGGGCCTAGCCAATTGTCATTGTGCTAAAAAATGACGTCGACATCAGAATTTGTATGGATTACAAGATGGTCAACGCTGTGTGACTACAGTAATGAAGTACGCGAGGCCAAGTGTAGAAGACTCTCTGACTGATTTGGATACGTACTTATGGTTCTGCTCTCTGGATGCTGAGAGTGGATTCTGGGTAATAATGATGACCTCACGGGCTCGTAAGATCTCGGCATTTGTGTGTCCATTAGGAAACTTCGAATAGCTGCGAATGCCGTTTGGTCTTAAAATGCCCGATGATATATCAGCGCATGATTGACAACGCATTATGGAGATTTGTACAGCCGAAAAGAGGGTGGCGAAATTTCGCCGCCAAGATGAAGACCGCTGAAGAATGTTCCATGATGGCGAGAAGCAGCGAGGAACCACCAGCAGCATTCAATACACAATCTTCGGCTGTCCGTACGAAGTTTGATGCAGCTTGACAGACCACGGATATCGAAGAGCCTGTACAACAACTAGTCAATGGTCCAGAAGCTGACATGTTTCGCACCAACTTAGCAGATGAGGCAACACTGATTCCGGTGCTAGACAGGCGATCGGTTGTAGACGATATATGTTTCGGGGGTGAAATATTCGATAAATGCCTCAGTACCGTTGACAGATTGTTAACACATTTCGAGGAATGCCGGATTAGTATCAGCTTCACGAAGAGTATCTTCGTACAGCGAAGATAGACTTTCTGTCCCACGAAATATCGAACGAAGGGATACAAGCGGATAATAAGAAGATGGAAGCAATCACACAGCTACCCTTTCTGAAGACGAACCAAGGGATGCAATCCTTCTTAGGCGCGTTAGACTACTACAGTAGATTTTGGAGCAGCCTTGTACCAGCTGAAGAATGACGATTTCGGTGAAGGAGCCGACCTGTCGACGGCAAGACGAAGCTTCGATGCACTAAATGTGGAAGCTGCGGAAGCCCGATTCTTCGTCACTTCGATCGAGTTAAAGATGCTCATATCATGTTGTTCGCGAATGAATGAGCCCTGAGCACTCCATTGTTGCAAATGCATGATGAGAAGCTTCACCCGGTACGATTCTGCGGAAGAGTATTGAAAGATGCAGAAATTAATTATCATCCCGCAGAAAAAGAAGTGATGGCGCTATTACTACTATTGAAAACTGCTACACACAGCTCCTGGGACGCACCTTGCGGGTATACAAAAGATTTTCCACACTGGAATGGCTTACCAAGTCAAAATCACTGTTCGGACGAGCCGTTCAGTGGGCAGTGTTGTTGTCTCTATGGCACTTGATTGTTCAGCGCGTCAAAGAAAAAGAGTGTGAATTTACGAAACTTCTACAGTCCATATTGACGTACTTTGTAGACATCGACGAAACACTTGCTCCAATGGGCGCCTTCCAAAACCCCACCAAACATTTTTAATCGCTGTGGTTATAGGTTTTTAAACATGCAACCAAACTGCCGATAAAACGCGAATACTTCGGTTGACCAAAAAAGTCGTCTCAGCAAACAATTCGATTTGGTCGGGGTTTTAGAGATTTGGTGGATATCCTTCCATCTTTCAAGTTGCAACCTCATCAAAAGACAAGTACGATTTATTATTGATTAGATTCAACACCTTCAAGTAGAAACTAGTTTGAAATTGGATCTTGAAAGGTCTCGCGCTCATTTATGTTTCGCGCCCTCGTACGGCGCACCTCAAGCTGCACTTCGCCGTCTGTCTGGTTCCGCTCAACCTGTCGTTTGCAGACCCCGAGCCAAACACTTCAAAGCTGTACGTACAAGCAATGCTGTTGTCTGTACTGTTCTCAAATATCTATCTTACTTGGTTTGTGAGCTCGTTGTGGTTATTGCTGCAGAAAATGAAGCAGACTGATGTGTCGGGTTTCCTGCAAAAGCGACTTGCCGGCGCGAGTGCTGAGTTTGACTGGGACGGACCTATGGGAGCCGCCGTTGGAAGTTCTCAGTCAACAAACAGTGACCCACACAACCGGACTTTACCGGACTACGACTCGTGACCAACACTCGTAGGTCCCTTTATAAGGACCTTCAACTAGCCAAGTCACTGTATCGAGAGTTGTGTACAACACCTCAGATAACCCGTAGACGAGGCGAGTCATCGTCGGGTGATTGGTCGAGTCGTCGTTAGCCGTTTGAGAGTCGTTAGCTTAGTCGCATTTATACTTGATATTTGTATACGCTATAGTAGGAGTTAGGACTAGTCTTAACGCCCACTAGGGCGGAGAACAGAACAGAATTTGCTACTTAAAGGTCAAGGCTTCTTTTGTTTCTTTTGTGTAAGTCCAAAAGGACCAGGTCACTTAGATGCATATATGTCTGTTGATGGACTCGGTTGAAGAACTCCTGTCCATCCGTGACAAGACCAAGCGCTAGGTATGCGGTTTGGTCGTATTGAAGGCCGACGAGTCATCGTCGAAGACTGGAAGCACATTCCCAGTAATTCAGCAAGAGCCCATCACCCCTGCGTCTGGCTGAGAAGTCAAGCACCTTCCACCACTAAAGGGCAGGCAGGGTAAAGTTAAAGGAAGAAGAGAAGACGACTTGGAGTGCTCGTACCAAGGACGTCAGTTTTGGTCGACGTGAGGTCGACCTACGACCTACCACCACAGAGTCAAGTGGAGCCCGGAAGGGATCGGACCAAGGACTATCGAGTATAGTCCTTTGATCCCGCTCGTCGTTAGCTCTTTGCGGAGCTGACGAATTGTTGTGAGTGACGGGAGGGGTATAATCGTGAATCCCAACACGAGAAGACCACTACGTCCTCTGGTAATTCCAAGCAACGCGGCATCGCGTCATCACACGTGGTCGCGACGCGTCCGACACGAAAACCGTCGGCGGAGCGTAGCAGTGTTTCGTCGAAGAACAAGGTGCACATGCGGCTCTCGAAGGGTGTATTCATCAAGAACCACAACCGCCCAAAGCCTACCAGAGGCACTGACGTCCTCAAGCCTCAATGTCCAACCGACTTTGATCACGCGTGCTGCGGAGGATCCAATATCCGCAGGAAAGCGTAAGAAGTCCTTCTATGCAGATGAAGGTGTTGTCAAGAAGCGCCCAAAGCTGGCGCCTCCTTCCGCTATACGTACCTCGGGGCGGATCTTTTTGACGGGCACGATGAAGGTCAAGTCCATCGCTGAGTTCACGTCCGCGGCCCCTCTTGAAACCACGCCAACATCTCGCAGAGGCTGTCGAGCCGAAGCAGTTACTCAGCTGTCGAGTTCTGCCGACTCTGATGCAAGCTCTACGACGTCCACCATCAAAAGGCTCCGCAACGGCCCGAATAGACCCTGCACTATTGTATGTGAAACGTCAGAAAGATTACTGTGGGTAAGTGGTGTCATTCGATGGCTCAGCGAAGACTGAAAAAAAACGGTGGCTATGGCAGTTGTGCCTGGATCGTGTGGCGATTATCTTCATGGGAGATAGTGATCGCTGCGAACGCGCACCTGGAATCAACGACGATAAACGTTGCCGAATATTTAGGAATGAACAATGGAGTGGAAAGAGCATTGGCGTTAGGTGCCGAAGAATTGGTGATTTCCACACTTTATGGGGGTCAAACGAACAGTTTTATTAGTGGAGCTTATGCGATGACCATTAGCTCAATCCGATAAAGGACGAGGAGAGGCGGGTTTTCTTGGCGTGCTTGCTCTTGGCTCTTCGAATTGTGAAGTGAAAGTCGTTTCAATGGTGCGCAGCGAGCAAGCCACGTGTCAGACATGTATACATGAAGAGACGTATAGTGTATACATTTGTATACACCCGGACAATTTCATGTGGGAAACACAATTCCTTTTGCTTCGCCAAGCAATTCACCTTGTCGGTGACTCCAGGCTTACGGTTCAGCAATCACTAAGGGTGACCGCATGCCGTAATGAAGCACTGATGGTTGTACTAAACCGCCACAAAGAAATTACAAAGAAATTCAAGTCAGTCAAGTATCTACATGTGATGAGAGAATTCAACGCAACCGCAGATTCGCTAGCAACAGAAGCCCTCGAATCAAAAACATCGAAGGTAGTCCTATATGAATGTAGGAAGACCGAGTTGTCAGAACTCAATCAAATTCAAGAAATGATCTACGATTCTGCAGCAGACAGCGTGAGAGTCAAGGAAGTAGAAATGTGGGTCACGGAAGGCTTAATTCGATGTGTAGACGGGAAGCACAAAGCTTCGCGGACTTTGTTCAGATAGATACCCAAGCGGTAATGGCAATAACCAGGAGTCAATCAAAGACTCAGAAGAAACATGTCCGATTCGCTGACGAACAACAGAAAACTCATAAAGGACCGACCGTGACAGACCAACTCACCGAAATATCGGAGCCGTCAAAATATTAGATACAGTCTGGGGCAGAACAGAAAGAACTGAACGCCGAAGACTTTGATCCAGTAGTAGTACAAGCTGAGTGGCGAAGAAGAATCGCTACAGCGCAAGACGAAGAACTAAAGTGGTGTAACTTGAAGAAGATGCTTCGAGGAGAAGCAGATAAGCTCAAATATCGTGTGCACGAGATGCCTGGAAAATTGCTGACCGGTTTATCTTAACCGATGATAACGTGCTGTACTATATGCACACCAACCTACGGAACCGAAAGGCAGATAACGAAGAATTGAGATTGCGACTGGTTGTGCCCACAACAATGATCCAAGAAGGCCTACAGAATAGCCACGATTCTCTCGAAGGAGGTGGTGAGAACTTACGAACGAGTGAAATTTGACTACTACTGATTTGACCTGTAGTCCGACGTCGAGAAACATGTCAAGTCGTGTCCAGACTGCTGTTCCAACAAGAGCAGACCACAAGTCCGCGGTTACTCACCAGGCAACATTCTAGCAGACAGACCTTTCCAAATAGTGTCCATGGACTTTGTCATTCCCCTACCGAAATCTTGGCAAGAAAGCGCGGCAGTACTATTTTTCCAATGTATCTTCATAGGTTTCGTGATAGCGAAACCTATGTCAGATACGACAGCGCTGCGAGTGGCACAAGTTTTCAAGGAATGCGTATATCGACGATTCGGAGCACCATCACTCATACGCCATGATAGATACTCTAGCTTCATGAGTGAGGACTTCCAAGCATTTGCAGAGATGATGCAGTCGAGATCTCGCGCGACTTTGAATTATCGGCCACAAGCAAATGGACAACAAGAAAGGTCGGTCAAGACAGTGATGCAATCGGTCAAAGTATATGCCGAAGTTCCATTTCAGCAAGACTGCGACAAAATTGTTGAGCACTTAGTGTTCGCCATCAACACCTCTATGGATACGACAAGGAAGGAGACGCCTTTCTATCTACTCCACGGATGGGACGCGCAGTCAACCCTGAAGCTATGACAACTTCGTTAAGACAAGGAACGGGGAAACAGTATGATGCGTTAGCATGGCGCCACGACGTCAATCGGCAACAAGAAATCGCCTGGAGAATGGCAAAAGCGTATCAGCGCATGGAGAAAGCTCGGCCCGCAAAGGAAGACAATGATGCTTTGACTCGAGTGGAACGAGCGGTCGTACTAGGATCAGGTCAGGAGGATTCAGCTCACCAAGATGAAACCGCACTCAATGAGAAAAAAGAAACAACCAGTCAAACACTAAAGTCACTATTCGAGCGTGGAAGCCGGGCATGGCTCTTTATGGAAAGGGTCAAGCCAGGTTTGACCAAGAAACTGGCGCATAGATGGCATGATCCATTCAGGATTAAACCGAAAGTGGATGAATATGCATACGAACTAGAGTTACCAGGCGGAGTGGCTACAGGTTTTACCCTGTAGTCCACGTATCTCGAATGAAACCTGTCAACGAATTCAATAACAGACCTACCACTCGATTAGTGCCAAACGTAGCAGATGGATCAAGACTTGACTTCAAGGAAGAACGGCTCCCCGAAGATCCATGGGTCCCGGATCAACGTGAAGGCGAATATGAAGTCGAACCCATATTGGAGGATCGCAGACCGCTGAGTACTAGTACTGAGAGGTCAGTACAGGAGTTCAAGGTACAATTGGTTGATTACGAAAAACCAACATGGGGACCAGCTTCAAATCTATCCTGCGGAGGGCTCCTCTATGACTATCTCCAGAACAAGAAACATGAACATCGAATGCAGATGGTTCAAGTGGCGGACGAAGGCTAGGCGCCACAACAAGATTACGACAAGGAACTGCACCTGGGGCAACGCAGCCCAGGAGAGCAGACGAAATATGCTATTGCGGCAATGCATATTTTTATAAATCGATGAACGCTACGAAAATGGTAGACAAAAGGAACATGTCCAAACCGACGAAGATTCAGCTACATCGACTTGCGGTGCTTGGACGCAAATGAAGAACTTTGGATGATAATGACTGGCAAATTTTTGTCACCATCGGCTTCAGCTTCCGAAGTTTCTTCTTCCTCCCTCCTCAACATCGTCGTCGACCTCACCTAGCACATCAGCTCTGGCTGCAGCATCAGCTGCGTGCGTCGATATCTGCCCGGGAAGTTAGGTCGCGTAAGAAAGCAAGGAGCTTCAGCTCTGGAGGATCAGGTGGGGCCTTGGTGGAGCTGGTAGCTGAAGTAGAAGCCGCCGCTTCCTGCGTGGCAGTAGCTGGAGAAAGGGGACCTTGAAAGTCTGCATCCCAACCATCAACAATCTCGTCAGAAGACAATGCCGGATCCGGAGTGACGAGACGACCGACAAATTCCCGTGAAGCACCAGCAGGCACGAAAACGGGAATGTTGGGTTACACTGGAAGAAACCGCGTTATAGGGATGCTGCTCAGGGAAGTCTACCCAGTAATTTCTCCAAGGTTCGTGAGCATGGATGCTCGGAGCATCCAACTGTGGCGGAGCGGGATCTGTGAAAATCTTGTGATCGCGGTTCGCGATACCACTTGCGCCCGGATACCGACTAACAAAGGGGGCCTCCGATGATCCATGATCTGGTTCTGTTCTTGCTCACCTTGTGTACCCGTCGGCGGGCGGATTACACTCTCCTGGGTGACTCGATCGATGTATATCCGGAAAGGATAGAACGCAGGGACGTGAGATAGCGCGGAACTTCTTCGCTCTACCTCGTTCTAGGTCGATCTCGGTCGCTGACGGTTCCTTGTGTCGCGATCGAGCTGCCTGGTTGTGGATCCATGGTCCAAATGTGGAGATCTTGCTCCTTCCTTGTTATGCTTGCCGCTTCCAATAGCGGGGAACTTGTTGGGTCGAGATCCGATGTAATCGTTAGGCCAAGCAATCAATGCCTTCCGATTAACAGTAAACACTTGGGGACAAGCCAGTCACTAGGTAGGGTAAAGCTGGCCAATATATTATCCAGTCTTAACCGCTACGCTAGATCCTATGTCATTACCGTCTACGCGCTTGAGGGGCCAAAATAATCCCCGATTCCAGGTGAAGGCGGACACTTGTGTGGCTTAGAGCAAATTCGAGTCTGTTTACTTTTATCCCTATGTTTCCTAACCCATCCTCAGCTGCTTTCCTACGATTACCTGACATCTGGATACATACCTTATCTTAGGATCGGCGATCGACGATCGCGATCGGACCTCGATCTAACCTCGATCGGCGATCATGATCGGGTCTCGATCGGCGATCACGATCGATGGGAATGCCTCCACGTAAAGTCCAATATTGAGGACTGGGTTAAATCGATGGACGCCGGCGTATGCTCACTCGATAATAGCTAATGACAGTTGTAGACGATGTTTTAGTTCTAATCCTATAATTCTATGCATTTGCCTTTACAAAACAGTATACCTCTGTACTTGGACGTTTCGTGGATCTGCCCCATAACCGTTTGTCATCGTCATTAGATGCTTTCCGCAGCTTAACACACGACTGGCTACAGAATCTGCACAATTGATAATAATTACATTAGGTTTGAATTAACGAAGCATATATATTTAAAAATTGAGTACAAACTCTTGTCAAGTGTGCTTTCATAGACTGTATTGCTACAGATATGATGGACAGGTAAGCCGCATACTGTGCAAGGTTCTGTCGCGTCAACCTCAGCCAATCCGCAGTTCTTGTAAGCGCATCTCATTTTCCTTTACCCCTCTCTCCCAAGGGGAGGGAAATCAAAACGAAGTAGAGGGGGAGATTTTAAATGATCCATCGACTACTGTCACAGAACGTTACTAAACTATTTTAAATCAGTATCCAAACGTGTATGACCGATAAACTACCATATTATATTCGAGTTACCATTCCACAATACAAATTATCTTAACAACATCAAAAACATCAAAAACATCAATATCTTCTCTAAACCGATTTTAACAGGTCGGCCAGCATCACAAGCAATCCATTCGCACATCTGCACCGCCGTCGCCATTGCTGTCGCCACCACTAACCACCACCTTAATAATGTGTACCAGGTTGGAGGCACGTGCACAATCGCTCGTAATGAAGGTGTTGGCGACGAACGTAGATGCAGCGCGTACAATGTCCCTTTGGAACGCAATGACCGACCTCCAGACAGTGCATGGAGGCAATCGGTCGCATCGAGGATGCTGTGCATATAGCGTATCCATCCAACGGGACGGCCGGCATCGCTCGCAACCCGTTCCCCGATCAGGACTGCCGTCACCATGGGTCCTGCTACCGGTATTCCTAGCTTGAACAATGGCTTCCCTTGTCATTTGTCATTCACATAAAGTATTACTGATGTATTAGATTAGTATCATTTTTACGAGTATGTATTAATCCTAGTAATCTTAATATGACATTATAACCATGGTGTATTAGTATTAATGTTGTATTAATACTTAATACAATACTTTGAATTACTTTGAATAATCCGAACCCCTGGTCTCGATCGGCAATCGCGATCACGCCCTGATCGGCCTCGATCTGTGACCACGATCTATGATCCCAATCTGGGACGTCGCCCCGGACTCTTGGACCATGTGGTTGTCGTGCGGTGATCTCCATCGCCGCCGGTCGCCTTGGAGCGCATGCCGACTGCCCCCCGGCGATCCTATCCCGCCTCCTTCCCAGGGCTCCGGATCGCCATCTTGTCTTGATCTGGGGTTACGCATCCCTCGTATGTCTTGATCGGTGATTGATAGGGCTCCGAGCGTAGCCGTTCTCCTTCGATCTTGGTCCGTCAGCCCGCTATTGTTCAGGATCGTCGATTGATAGCGACTTCGCCCCCATGAACTTCCTTGATCCGGCCTTCTCACGATATAATATGGGTGGGTCGCCATCCATCATTCTGTCGGGTTGATCTTGGGTCATCTGCAGTCGATCTTGGGTCATCCGTAGTCCCCATCACTCACCGATGTTGTCGCACGTCAGATCTTGGGGAATCGTCTTGATGTCGTGGCCTAGAGTGGGATTTCTGTCGTCTGGTCCGTCTCTTTCTCGCGATCTGGCAGCCGAGGTTGCTCTTCTCGTGAGATTTCGATCGCACTTTACCACACAACTCGTCAACCTCACGAGTCTACATAGCGGTCTTCTGGATCCAAGTCAAATAATCAAACCCATAGATAGGCATGGAAGAACCAAAGATGACCTCCGGGATGAGATCCGCCTCTGGCGAATCTTCGTCAAAGATTCATGGCCAAACGATATAGGGATACTTGGTCCGCAGACGATCACAGCGCTTGTTCCGCTTTATGGCGTAGTCGTCCCAAGCCTTCTGGGCTGCACAAAGAACCTCCAAAAGGACAACACGCTTACTCGACTCCATGTGTGGATTCTTCCGCACGACCAAGAAAGAAACATAAGAGAAATATTTCATGACCCTAGCAGGAATCCAGTGATCACGCTCCCATTACGAAAACCCAAACTCAGGCTCCGTCCTGAATCCACCGCCACCAAAACTGCGCCAGTAGTTGCACAAAAAATTAGGGTGGGCGCGCTGAGAAATTGGAGTAGTTTGTCAGTGGTGTCGAAAAGTAGGGCTTGCTCGGGAAGTGTCTTACGAGTATGCTGCGATGGATGGTCCGGGTTCTCAAAGTCAGCAAACTTGAGAAGCTCGGAAGCAATACATTCGATGGACTGTGACTCTGGGATCGGAATCGGCACACGGCAGTTGAGAATCTTGGTGTAACACTTCGGAGAGCCACGAAGGGTGAACTCTGGCGAAATGAAAGCAGAAGCCCACTTCTTCAGTTGAAATCCAAATTTGATGGTCAGCTTGACCTCATACAGGTCGGCCGAAGATATGACACGGTTTTCGGAACATTGCGGACAGCCGATTTCTTCGATGACTTGGTCGTGGACCTAACCTTAACCTTGGACTGTGCTTTAGCTTTCCTTTGCCTTTACCTTTAACAAAAGTTGAGGGCTTAGTGGGAGAAGGCTTGGCAGGGGGCGAAGATACCCCGGAACCTGGTTCCACGAGAACTGGAGTTGCTGATAGTTACGTAGCGGGTGGAGAAGTCGTCGGGGCTTCCAGAACATTGACTATCAAATCACCTGGAGAGTCTTCGGTCACCTGGTCTCCTGCAGAACTCTCAGGTACCTGTAATTCGGAAGCTGGAGGAGGAACCGGCGACGATGCTGGCGCATCCTCTACCACAGGATCAGCCGGAGGATCGGAGTGATTAACCTTGGTCAACGCTGCTGCACCATCAATTTCAGCACTGGAGTATGAACGCTCGACAGGGTCATCCTCATCGTAAGTCGACGTAGGAGTAAAACCGGTATGAGGACCTCGAGTCTTCTTCGGAGGTTTTGGCAGCTCATCGTCACTATCATCGTCGCTCTCCTCGAGGACGTCCTAGTCAGAAGCCTGCTCCTGATCCATGACGAGCGATATACGGAATTCAGAATGGGATGATTGCGATCGACGAGAACGAGCCCAAGATCTCCGAAGAGACGGCTTGGATCGGATTGTGGATTTAGCTGACGAAGGCGGATCGGATTCAGACGAATCATCGTCGTCAACCATATCCACGATGCGTGACGCCTTCTCCTCGTCCAGCGCATTGTGAGACTTTTGGTTGTCTGACGAACGCCAATTTTTCGGCAACGTAGAATGCTTGGTGGAAGAATGAGACGCGGGCTTAGATTTCTTAGACTGGGAACGAGACGTGGTAGGAGACTTCTGGGAGTCTGTAGTCTTCGGAACCGATCGAGAACGCGCCTTCAAAGTCGATGATCTTGCCTTGGAAGATGACCCCACAAATTGCGTGGCCGCAGATCCACAAGTGAAAGTTAGGGGTAGCACGCGAGAAGACCGATCACTCAGGGATTTGGAGCGAGGCCGTTTCGGCGGAGAAGAACCCGCTGTATCGCTGGACTGGCGCTTCCGTTTGAAGTAGACCGAGCCTTCAGCAGCTGAAGGTCAAGGAGAAGTGCGACGCTTATCGGCGAGTACCGCTTTAGGGTCACGATCGGTCTCAGGCGTGTATTCCTCCTCGAAAGCAGTCTGGGCCAACAAATCAGCAAGATATTCAACACCAGCAGACGTATCACCGTCGAAATATGTATCGCAAAGCACCTGTTTGGTCATCCAACATGTTCCAGTCGATATCACCCATGGAAAATCCTGAATACATAACGTACATACGATTAGCGAAAGAGATGCGAACCATGGATATTAAGTAGAACGAACCTTCGGTAACCAGAACCAGAGTGTCAGGATCGAGGTCATCCAGCTTGAGACGTGAACGAAGTACTTGGTTGGCCTTGGTGAGGCGACGATTGCGTTCAGCCAGCGCGGCACAACGCCGGCTCGCCTTACCTTTGCAAGAATCATCGGTCACTTCCGATGCGAATAACAATGAGTGGAGCTTGGCCGTTTGTTTGGTGTTAGCAGCAATTGCAGCGAGGAATGCCTTAGACGAATACGCGAGACGCCGATCTGTTTCTGCCACTGAAGCTTCAGCAGCTTCAACGCGCTTCTCACAGCCGGCGTACGACTCTGTATGACTCTCCAGTTGCGTCGACAAAGCCTTTACACGACACTGGTAATACGTCGCAGTCTTCTGGGCATACGCAAGCTGCCTCTGGTGAGTGGCAATACTTGAGTTGGCGTTCCGCAGCAGAGGTTCGGCGTTCTCCCGCAGTCCGACTTCTGTGGCCAGATGGGCTTCGGCCGCAGCTTGAGCGGACTGAGCCGCGTGGAGATGCGCCTCCTGTTGAGAGGGTATGACTGGACCGAAGACGGGAGGATCGCGGCCGCAGCGACAACGTCCAGCGTACCCGCAGCCTGAACGAGTTCATGGATCCGGCAATTCTCGCGGATCTGCGGCTCCAAGTGTAGGCCTACGGAGAGTCTCCCTAACGTCTCCATATGCAAACAGAGCACGGACAAGGTGTGGTCTGACGATTCAGCGATGCCTGGTGAGACCGCTCGCTGGATTAGGCGACACAAATCTTCCCCGTGGACAAGATGTCTGGAGAATTGTGGAGGCTCACGGACATTGCACCCAGCTGGCTGGCGATCATTACGAAAAATGGCCATGATAGCCTGTGCTTCAGCTGGAGTGGGGTTTACTCCTGGTCGGATTGGCTGCGATATGAAATGGATACAGAGGTTAGCGACTTGGCAAAATGGGTACATTCACATTGAGCTTACCGCTGTAGTAGTTGTGGAATTGGATTCCTTGGACGATGAATCAGCCATCAAAGTTTCTGCTGGTGGATAGCTTGTCGACTGTTGAGCTTGACTGACAGTAGCTGACGTCGACGCGACGTCACCAAGATTGTTTCGGTGGTGCTATCGTCCGCGTAATCCGAGGAGGCTTCAGTGGACTGGAATATTTTGACGGAAGCTCGAATGAGAAAGAGCATGATGGGCACGATTCAAGAGAGAAGCTTATCTGGCTTGAGCCAAGATCAGAATCTGACGCCCTCGTCGGAGCAAGGCTTGCGTCCGACGTTCCTGGAGTCGTGGGTGCTAGTGGTCCTGGCGTAGATCCCTGTGATTCAGATGTGGAAGTCAGGATAAACTCCAAGGTGACAAACTACGTTGAGGAGAACGTATCAACAGCGGAGACAGTGGAGACGACGCCGCAGTCGGAGGTGGCGTAGCAGGCGTGTTGAGTGCTGATATTGGGGCTCAGCTAACACTCTGAGTGGTTGCATGAGGTG
This sequence comes from Phytophthora megakarya, assembly GCA_002215365.1. Lineage (NCBI taxonomy): Eukaryota > Oomycota > Peronosporomycetes > Peronosporales > Peronosporaceae > Phytophthora > Phytophthora megakarya. The sequence goes on from NBNE01000295.1 coordinate 23,021, forward strand.
ATGGTCGAGTTAGAAATAAAGAAACTGAACAAAGACGATGACTAAGATTTACCGACGTGCTAGACGAACGAAGCCTATCAGCAACGCGTTTAACATCCAGAGCAGGCGAGGACATGGCCAACAGGCTTTGGAGATGAAGCACACCGACACTCACCAGATTCTGTGGATAGTGTCGCTGTGGGGACAGTTGTGGTGTAGAGGTTTGGCTGTCAAAAACCAACGGTAAGATCTCGGGTGGTCAAAACATGTCGGCTGAAAGTCAAGTGGTGTTACGAAGACTCCCATTGGCTGAAAAGGGATACCCGAAGATTCAGTTATGTGACATGCCATTGCTCGGATAAAAGCAGAAAGGACCGAAGACTTGGGTTTTCGGCGGTTGGAAATGTACCCATCTGAGATTTCGAGTGTATTTAGACCGGAAGCCTCAGCAAGTGAATCCACCAAAAGATCCAAGATGAGAATAACGACTGGCGACTCTTCAACAAGTCGAGTAGTTTCAAGAAGATCCATAACGGACGCATTTCAGACAAGATATTTGTATATTACTATGAGAAATTCTACAGATAAGAGTATGACCTTAAAGGTAAATATAACAGAACAGCTTTTCCTCTCAACCACTCAAGGGTCAAGGCCTGCTACGCGGTAAGTTGCCAGCGTAGAGTGTGTTACACCTTGGTCGTTAGGACATTTCTGTCGGTGTGCACGCGAACTAGTGTTCTGTGTTGTACGCCCGGGCAACGCCAAGAGTATTGGGAGTGTGTGTTGGGTTTATAGGCGAATCTTCGCCGACCGAGATTTCGTCATACATTTGGGAGGCGAATCTTCGGAATCGAGTCCTCGCCATACGTTTGGAAGGCAAGGCATCGTAATCGACTTTTGCAGCGCGGGATTAACCCCGGCACCTACATATTGAGCAGTAACCGGCCTGTACCCTTCCGCTGTTAAACTGCGTAGTTTATTTGCGTGAGAGAGCATCCTAGCCTTCGCTCGTGGCTAGGAGTGATGTGGCTTGTGGATTGACCAAGAGTGAAACACAGTACACGGAAAGTATCAGCAACCCGGTGTAAGGGATCGTTCTGGAGCCTTCGGGATTTAGTTGACCCCGTATAAGCCCAGTGAGACTGCGCGGACTTGCTGGGTGTTGTTGTTGGGGGTGTACCTGCATCACTTAGCGTATTCCTATACGAGACTACACTACATGTAGTTGTCCTGGAAGCATGCAGAACGCTATCAGACTACTTGGTTCTCAATATCATAGTGCAATACCTGCATAAGTTGGCGTATTCATATAGGACAGACCTCAGACAAAATGCTAGATGTCGAATTAGGTGAGGAGTTTTATGACTTGGCCAAGCGACTGGCATCTCTAGACCAACTAGATTGACTAATTGGGGAAGTAGAAGAAGCTGTAGTGGACCACCACCTGAAAATATACAAAATGTAGCGATGGTTGCCTCCCTGTGTGCACACGGGTGCACCTGCGTTTGGACAAGTTTGTTGTAGGACCGCATTGGATTTGTCCCCCGCGTTGGGAGGGTTCTCAGGGTAAACCTCCCTTCTGAATTCGATGGCTGCATCCGTTCCAGTGTATCTGCTCACTTTGAATAAAACATATGATATTATTTGTAGGAGGTACACATGTATTCTTAAAGGTATATGTAAATACCTACCGCTATGGCAACATTACTGTCGGAATCGACAAATTCGATACGGCCCCGCAGGACGAAGCAGATCGTTGCTTCGAGGAGCCATGGAGTCGGAAGGTGGGCCATTATCAGGTGCCAAATCTAGCGTTGTCCCCGACCTTCGACGTGTGCACGAAACCTTGAGGTTCGGTGAAGTTGTCAGCGCTGCTCTCATCTACTGGTAATACATTCATTTTTAATCTTTCAATTTTAAAAAATTGAAAGATAGCAATATTGGATTGCAACGTAAGAGTGGCGCGTTTGTGATCCTCCGAATATGAGGATCCCAGATCACAGAAAATCGCCCCCGTCAACTGCGAACGCTTAGATCTGATAATCATCAGAATCCAGAAAACCACGGCGAGTACTGGACGTCGTCATTCAGGTGTTGGACGCTCGGACGGCGTCCTTCGTGCCGAGCGTCTGCCGCAGCCCACGGGACTTTATTCTGACCATCCTCCAGCGGGGTCAAGAAGGAGTCTATCGTCAATGTGTACGGTATCGACGAGTGGAATGACGAATGGGATTTCCTCGAGAAACTCGCCAACAAGTGCGCCAAGTTGCTGCAGAAGGGTGAACCCGACTTCAATAATGTGGCCGTGCAGATGATCAACGACTACCAGCGCGGCAAGCTGCCGTGGTTCATCGCTCCACCCATGCGTGCGGAGGAACTCACCGCTCTCGAGCAGAAGGGCGACGATGCTCCCCTCAACGACGCTGAAGCTGGCGAGGAGGAGAAGGGGGAAGTAGAGAAGAACGAAGGGGAGGAGAAGACTGATGATAGTCCGGAAGACGACACGCAAAAGTGATCAGATCCGCCGTGGTGATCCGATGTTATTTTGTTAAACAAGTGTTTCTACTCACTTCTTGATCGGTTGGTAGTACAGCTTGTGGCGGCTCTTCCAGTCTTGCTTCTCACACGTTTTGCTGCAGTAGAAGACGCATCTGCAGCGCATACAGGCGTGCAATCCGCCGTCCTTGTAGTTGAGCGTCTCGCATGCTGCATTGCTGCAGATGCGTTTGCGTTCTTGTCGTATTTCCGATCTCGTCTCGCGTGAGGTTGCCGTCTCTCAACTAGAGTACTCCCTGTACACCGACAGTATAGTTAGCTATACGTGTTAGTATCTGTTTGTTAGTGTATAGTAAATTTTACAAACATGTATGTTTTTAAATAGTTACGATTTCGAATGAAAATAACTTATTTATTTCTAGTGAATGGGCCGGGCCAAACTGCTCAGTATACGCCTGTTGACATGACACGTGAGTTTGCAGAAGAGGAAATGAATGCTGCGGCAGCGTAGCTATCATTGCGGAATGGTGAGGATGGTTGTAGGTTGTATCGATTAATCCAGTAAGTTAAAAAATTTAAAAATCTGAATTTACTGACTTCCTTACAAACACTGAATATACAGTTAGCAAACAGTTCGTTAGTGTACAGTAAATTTCATAAACATCTAATCGCCCCACACTACTCTCAACGCAATACGAATCTCCGCTCTCTCATCCGCTTGATCACGCACTTTCAGCGCCTTCTGTAGCAGCTTCAGCGCCTCGTCCAACTCGCCGAACTGCCGCAACAGACCGCCCAATTCGTTCTGCGTTAAAGCCACCGACACTGCGTCGAAACCATCCTCCGGTTTGCGCTCCAGCACGTCACGCAGCAGATTCTCAGCCTCACGCAGCTTGTTGGCCTTTATCAGTTGCGTAGCCTCGTTGCTTTGACCCACCCGCGTCATATAAGCCGCCGCATTGCTCGAAGCCGTCACCACGTTGCTTAGGAAGATATCCACTAAGTATTTTTCCTTCGTTGTAACAGGTCTCATGTCGTGACAAACAAAATAAACACAACACTATTAAACTACGTACGAATTTTCTCAACTAAGCTTTTGGCGTTTGTGATTCTGTTTCTTCTCTTCTTGCTCTGCTTCACGCTTCATGGCTCGGTTTTGCTTTGTACGCTTGCCTTTTTAGCTCTAGTAGCGGCATTTCCCGCATTTTGATCAGTTTGTCGTCGCGTTTCAGTGCATCTACACGACGTATGTTTGTCGCTATTGATTCCCTTAAGTCATTCAGCAGCCTGACTGTATAGTCTGCGTAAGCGACAAACACATCGTCCTTCTGAGGATCCACCAATTCAAACTTTTCTGAATAAATCGTGCGATTCACAGGAAAATGATCGTTCTTATCAGAAAAACTCGCCATATCTTCCAATTTAAAGAGCTCTCCGTCGCTCTCGTCAGATTCGCCATCACTATCTTCGTCATCTGATTCTCCATCTTGCTTATCACTGTCGTGAAGGACACGATAGAATTCTCACGTTCGGGTGAGTTCCTACCAACAACACACACTTCCCCGCAAGGATTAGTGATTTGTTAAATCAATACCTGAAGACCAGGAACGATCCCTTACACCGGATTGGACTA
>NBNE01000296.1:0-27121 GCA_002215365.1 Phytophthora megakarya
TGTGTGCAGCGAATGCAACAAATGGTACGTGAAAACTTCTGTATTACAAGACTTACGTGGTTGTTGTCATGTCCAGTGTCTACATGTGCGATTGTATCCTGTCCTGGAAACTCCCGTAACAACACTGCCAAATCCAACCCAATTTGGCACCTGGTATGGAAGAATGGTGCTGAGTGCCCAGAGCCTCGCGTGAGCCGATGTATCCAGATGAGGGGCTTGAGAAGAGCGCCGTTGCTGTCGAAAACAGGGGAATCTAAGGAGAGTGACGCAAGGGATGCTGAAGCTGGTGACAGTAAAATGGGGGCCTTCCACCGCTGAAGAACACAAGGAATCAGACGACGGCAATAGCGAAGTGAGTGCAGACAGCGACGTGGGTGTGATTGAGCTGTAGGGACTGGTGGAGGAAGGTTGTGAACGTTAAAATAAACACATTGGAGTTGCAATCAATGATGACGCAGCGCATAGTGTGGCGGATACGTTTGCCCTTGGTTCGCTCCAAATAAAAAAGCCAAATTTATAAGTATGATATACTCCATGATGTTATTGAAGGGTCGTCTATAGGTGGATTTAACTTCATTTCGGGAACAGCGTCATGCACACTGTCTGAAAACCGGTGATCTCATTTCCCGCAGGTCATAAAAAGACATCGTACTTATTGTTGCCTATACAGAAATTTAGGTAGCCTGAGCTTAACATGTAGTATCGGGAATGCGCCTGGTCTCCATCACGACGTATATCGAGGGGGTCGAAAAGGCCGTAAGGCGGGGGGGGGTTAAGTTCGTATCGCTGATAATGTCCCGAGAAAACAGCAACTACGCGGCCGCAGTCGGACCTTCTTGGAACTTGTACAAGACATAGCCATCCGTCAATTGCGCCGATGCACCCTGGAATTGCACCTCCTGTACTTAAACTTCGAAACCCTGCCGCCGCGTATTTCATCTCCTCGTCGGACTCCGGGAAAACAATACCTAGTTTGAGTTTTGATTTATAGCACGAAGAACACAATTTAAAATTCTGTAGAAGCCAGCCCTGCTTGTGCCTGTGATAACTTGGATGTGATGGTAACTTCCCCCGGCAAGCCAACTATCACAGGTTCGTAACATTGACGCCGGTGATACAGGCGGCTCGCCACGCGCACGACGCTCAGACCGGAGACGGTCAACAGCTAAATCAGCTCCAACGTAAACCAGCAAGCGCTCAAAACCTCTCATACTCATTCTGTAGTACTGATTGAACTCTCCTTCAAGCAACAATCTTTGAGCGTGCATATCTCAGTTCAGACGCTCCTGAACGACTAGCATTTCACTACCTTCATCCAGAATATGGGCGACGACACAGGCCATCACGGGTACTAACACGGCTACGAATGCTTCACAGTCGAGGGGGAATGATATGGCGCCAATTAGCACAATGACACTTGAAGATCGCCAAGACGGCAGATACTGTCATGTGATTGGTCTCTACTCGCATCTTACCCAAACGAGCCCAAGTGACCCCTAATTTGCATGGGACTCGGTGGGCACCTAATGGCTTTTCTTTTTTGGGGGACATGCGCCCAGAGTGCCTCTAAACCAATCAAAATCTGTATTCTGTCCCATGGGAGCGCATGGCCCGGTTGCGAATGACCCTCAGCCACTTGGAAAGAAGAAAAGCTCCAGAGACACATGGAACTGCTAGGGTTGCATGGCAACACGAGTTTTCGTGGAAAATGCCGTACGCGACGGCTAGGTAGTTTAGAAACCCGGGAAACACGTATGATGGAAAATTGCAGAGGTCAATAAGTTTGTCACCCTGATGGAGAAATATTTCCAGAGGGATGTTTAGTTTAGTGCGAACGATCACGAAAACGTGGTTTGAGGATTCACAGGTCAAATAATATTCGTTGGCCAAGTGATTGTATAGAATAAAGAAATGAACATCCAAACAACAAAGGTCATAATCTGTTCGTGAATTGCTGATGCTCTGCGAGGGTTACAACCTGGCAAGGTCAGCGAAGTGGAGTGGATGCAATTAGGGAATAAACAAATGAACGAGATTATTGCCCGGATTACCGCATCATTATTTCCAAACAAACATCAAGTCAACGGCCGTTATTCTCACCTGCTGTGCACCCGATCATGCAGCGTGGAAGTCTCAACTGCACTGATCGAGTTCATTCTGCAATTGGCTGTCAAGTCGACACTAGACGCCATTTTGGTCGTCGCAGTGGCTTCTACTGCAGGAACTGAAGAAGCTGGAAAATCCGAAATCAGGTATTCTAGTGGCAAAGCGTTGATGGCTCGCGGCTCTCTCGCACTGCACGATCATGTTGCAACTCGCATGGATGCGGCTTTTGGCGATGCACAGCCGAAAGTCGAAGTGCGCTTTCAAGATCTGTCTGTGTCTGCAGATATCATTGTGGAGGATGTGTCGGAGAGTGCAGCGGAGCTTCCGACGCTACCTAACGAAGTCGTCAAAGGTTTTCGAAAACTTCGAGCCAAGAAGCATTTGGCCAAGAAACAGATCCTCAAAAACGTCAGTGGTGTGTTCAAGCCTGGTACCATTTGCTCGGACAACCAGGATCAGGCAAGTCAGCATTAATGAAGATGTTGAGTGGGAGGTTCCCTGTGAAGAAAAGCATTTCGATCGAAGGTGACATGACGTACAACGGTGCCTCCAGTAGTGAACTTCACAAACGCCTACCACAGTTCGTGTCGTACGTGTCCCAATATGACAAACATGTTGCTACATTTACAGTGAAAGAGACACTGGAATTTGCACACGCTTGCTGTGGTCACGAAGTTTCCGGACATGAGGCTCAAAAGATTATGAATGGAAGTCCTGCTGAGAATGTGGCTGCAATAAAAATCGCGAAGGCCCTGTTTAAACACCATCCTGAAGTCGTGACACAGCAATTTGGTCTGCAAATTTGTCAGAATACTGTCGTAGGTGACGCTATGCTGCGTGGTGTATCTGGTGGCGAACGCAAACGCGTTAACACGAGTGAGATGCAATTCGGTGACCAGCAAGTGATGATGATGGACGAGATTACTACAGGTCTTGATAGTGCTGCTGCCTTCGACATTATTGCCACTCAGCGTAGTTTGGTCATGAAATTCAACAGAACTGTGGTGATTTCATTACTCCAGCCATCGCCTGAAATCTTTGGATTATTCGATAATGTGTTGATTCTCAACGCTGGCCGAGTAACTTACAATGGCCCGAGGGAAGATGCACTAAACTATCTCGAAAGCATGGGCTTCAAGCGACCTTCACATCGTGATATTGCTGACTTTTTGATGGATCTTGGAACAAATAAACAGGCCCGGTACGAGAGTGAAATTCCACCAGAGACTCTAACTCCCCGTGCCCCACGTGAATTTGCAGATGAATATATTCGTTCAGACATTTTCAAGCAAATACAAGTGGATCTGAACTCGCCAGTATCACCAACACTCCTTCAAGCAAAAGTACAATTCATGGATCCTTTTCCGAAATTTAGTCATGGATTTTGGGCTAGCACCTTAACGCTTATGCAGCGTCAGATCAAAATGACAGTTCGAACCACAGCGTATTTGAAAGGACGAGGGTTTATGGTGGTTGTCATGGGACTTTTGAACGCCTTGGGAGTTACCTCTATTTATGGGCACTCGTGGGCCTGTAACGCCCACCAGAAGTAAAAAACCGCTGGGGGCAGGACTCCGCGACGAAGGCTTCGTCGGTAATGCATGAGAGCGCTCTACAAGAGCAACCGCATGTTCTTGTGGAATATGTTCCGCGCCGCGTTCACGTCTCGGTCGAACACTGCCAGGCAGCTGTCGCACCGAAAGACCTCGCTACCGCCGAGGTTGTTTTTTATGACTCCGCAGCCTGAGCAGGTCTTCGACGTGTACTCCTCCTCGCACTCGACCATCCGTCCGTCCACGCGCTCCATCTTGTATTTCAGGGTCATTTTGAAGCGATAGTGGGCATGCGCCATCATAGCCCTCGCGGTTGGGCTCCGGATCTTCCTCTTCTGGACGGCGGCGGAGGTCTCCGGGGTAGCGTCTGCTGCTGTCTCCAGGAAATACCGTCGCACCATCTCCGACGTGTGGAAGAACGGGAGAAGCACTTGCTTGTAGTTGGCTGCCAGCCAGCTCGAGAGCTTTTGGGGCATATCGTTGACGGCGTGCGTCGCCTTCCTAGACGTGAAGCGTATCCGTCTACGCAATAGGTAGCGGAACCGATGCTCGCTTAACCTGCTGCTCGTCTTCGTTCGGTCTTGATCTGCATGTCTCGCCTTGCACGCGTTGGCCATCTGGGCGAGCATGGACTTCATCTCGTCCACGGCCTCGAACTTCTTCTTCAACACGGAGCGCGCGTCCTTCACACTGAACGTTCGCCCGTCGGGGTCGTACACGGTCGCGAACTTGCGCACACCGGGGTCAATAGCACACACTCACTCGCCCTTGGACAGGTCGAACTCTCGAAGGCGAGGCGCGATGAGGTAGTACTCTGATATTTCCATTCTTCTCCGTTCTTTCGAATGAGTATTTTTTGGCCCTAGAATCTAGGGCCTAGATTTCCTCAGCACCTGTTACGGGGAATTGGCAAATGCTATTGAGACAGTGTACGCAACATATTATCGCGAATCTGAAGGCTATGGTGAAGAACATGGCGACAGTGCAAGTGAAAGATTTGGTCTGGCGAAGACCTTACCACAACGGCCACCGATGAAAGTCTCCTGAAGTTGAAGTGATAGCTACGCAACTCCCGCCCATCCACAAATTGTAAATGGCAAATATTGGGTTTAATGAGTGCTTTCTGCAATTCTACAAACCCTTGTACATGAGAAAACTACAACGTAGTGCCTTCTAGGTGACAACTGCGGCATTGTCATCGTCTTCATTGCTTTTTTTCGCCTGCTGACGTTGCTGTCTCTACGATACGTGAACCATCAAAAGAAGTAAAAAGTTCCACCAAACATGCAAGAGAAATACAAGAAGTACTAGCTAAATTCCCTTGTCATGGATAAATAATGAACATGCATTTGATGAAGGGCAAGTTGAAGTGGAGCAGTTTAGTCTTGAAGTGGCCCACTTTGTAGATGAGTCCATTTTGCGTGTCTTTGTTTCAGCCAATGATTGCGGCAAATTTGCAATTTCTACCAATCCCCGTCCAGTTCACTTAAAAAACCGTACCATAATCCTCAAACCCTTTATACTGCGTCATCCTCAAAACTCTATCGCAAACCCAACTCAAGATATCCGCCATTACCCAATTCACTTCAAGCAGCGCAAGTCAAAGACCAAGTGTGCACACGTCGCAGATTCCTCCATCATGGTAGCCTGGGCAGACCGCTTCGACCTGGAAAAGCAAGTGACGTTCTACTTGTCCTACCACGACAACAAGATCAACCAGTACATCCACTTCGCCTGCATCTGGCAGATCTTCATCTCGGCGCTTTGCATGTTCGCGTCACTCGAGGAGTTCTCGGATCCTCCCAGTTTTGCTGCATCTCTGCCTTATGGGCAGTACATGCTGCTCAATCCGTCGTGCATTCTGGCAGGTGTCTACATGGTCTGGTACATTCTACTCGACTATGTTGCAGGCTCCTTAGGCGCCGTCCTGATCTTCATCAGCTACCTCTTTGCCAATTACTTCGTGCAAGACTACGCTCCCAACCAGTTCGAACATCCAGGCTGGCAGATTGCGCTGGGTGTACACTCGTTCGCGTGGATCATGCAGTTCATTGGCCATGGGGTGTTCGAGCGTCGCAAACCTGCACTCTTCGATAGTTTGGACCAAGCGTTGGTCACGGCTCCGATGTTTGTGCTGCTGGAAGCACTCTTCGCTTTCGGATACCGTCCGGAACTGTACAAGCGCGTGTCGGCAGCGGCCAAGGCGAACATCAAGGCTTTCCGAGCCGCCGGCAAGACGCTGTAAGAGAGTGATGTTGTATTTTATGTGTTGATAGTGCTTTCGAGTAGTTTGCATGGAAGTCGGTGGAACAAATAACGTTGTGGTCTCGGACATTATTAGGGTGTTCATGTAATGTTGTACATGTACTAGTATCAACTACTATGCACTGTACGTCCTACAGGATAAGTGCTCAAGGCAAAGAACATCATACTTGTACAGCATATTTCGGGGCTTACAACCACACGATTTCGATCTCAAAACCTTGCTCATGATCAGAGAGTAAGATGGGATTTCCATTTTCCGCCGTACTTAAGTACGTACTACATGTATTAATATGTACATCTGTCTGCTCTACTCACTTGGCAAGTTGCTCTCCAGCACGTATTATACCGGTATAGTAACTCTCCGTTGACAGGGCGACAAAACTATGAATCTGCGCTACCTGGTGATCGCAGTCACTCTTCTAGCGACCTCGTCGATTTTGAGCTCCGACGCGACTACTGTCGCCAATTCCGACTCGAAAAAGGTTTTGAGGAGGCTACAAGCCAAGCCGAGTGTTGATACCAACTCCCAAGACGAGGAGAGGCTGTTTTGGTTGTGGAAGGTGGACAAAGTGGACGATATTCCAGAAAAACTTGACGATATACTCGCCAAAATGAAGAACGATATTCCCTCTTTCGTCCCTATGTTCGAGAAATGGACGAAATTAACAGTTGCCGAGAAATTAGAAACTCCTACGATGATAGCACTACGAAAAGCGGACAACGATGAGTATATGAGAATGTTATATTTATACGGCGAGTTCTGGGCACTCGGAAAGGAGAAATTCATATCCATGTACAAGAACTTCAAGGATAAAACACCGGTGGAAATGAAGAATGTTGTCTAGTATTTCATAGACAATTCTCGTTTTTAGGTAACTTTGCCTCTTCTGGTGATTGACGAACCACAGCGCAAATATCCTCAACATCCGATACAACCCGACAAAACCAACTACGAAGGCGATAATTCACGGTGTTCATTGAACACAGTGTCAATACTATCAAGTTTTCCGGAAGTGTTGGTGAAGTTTCAAGAAAGAAAAAGCATTTGTCAACGACAGGTTGGTCTTGAAAGCACCAGCTCGAACAGCAAAAATGCCTCCACCGTACACAATTGAACCGAAGACGACACTGTCGAATTCGAATGGGAATCTGGCTCACTAAATTGGAGGGAACGAACGCCAAAGATCGGCAAGAAATGACCCGAGACTGCTTGTAAATACAGGGATTTGATCTTGGTGCCTGAGTGACACGAACATTGCCACAGTTGAAATCATTGCAAACACGAGCCCCGTTACACACGAGTACAGCAGTTCCATCACAACGACCATGAACGCCGATGTCACTTATTGTGAGCGCAAGCGGACGCTGAAGACTCTCGTCATGTTTTCCCACAAGTTTTGACGAAATACAGAGATCATGTCAATGTGTTTTGCCTCGTCTTCGAGAGACTCGAGTTGACCAAGCTACAGGCTGGTAAACGCTTTCGTGTACTCTTTGAAGAACGAGACAGTATTCGATGGAAATCGAAATCACCTCTTATCTGCGACCAAGGACTTAAAACTCAGTGGATCGTTATATTGATACGACCCTCGTTCAGCATCACCATGTTGTCAAGCAGAGCGAAAACCTCAGGAGATAGCTGAAAAGAGATGACCACAGTCTTATGAAACTGCATAGCGATGCTCCTATGAGTTGCAACAATGGCGAACGTTGCAGCACTGAAGCCCCGTGGTGATCTCATTCACTAGCATAAAATTTGTTCCCGAACTCCATTTTCCAACACGTCCGTTTTGGCTACCGACGACGGAGCTTTCATCGGTTATGCCGTGTTCCCTTCTGAGACACAATCTACAGCCATAGGTGTAAGAATTACCAAAAGTCAGGAGATGCTGCTGTCGTCGAGTCTGGCGTCCCTAACAAAAGCCAACATTGCTGAGGGCATCTAGGGCCAAAATACTCATTCGGAAAGAACGAAGAAGAATAGAAATATCAGAGTACTACCTCATCGCGCCTCGCCTTCGAGAGTTCGACCTTTCCAAGAGCGAGCGAGTGTGTGCTATTGACCCTGGTGTGCGCAAGTTCGCGACCGTGTACGACCCCGACGGGCGAACGTTCAGTGTGAAGGACGCGCGCTCGGTGTTGAAGAAGAAGTTCGAGGCCGTGGACGAGATGAAGTCCATGCTCGCCCAGATGACCAACGCGTGCAAGGCGAGACATGCAGATCAAGACCGAACAAAGACGAACAGCAGGTTAAGCGAGCATCGGTTCCGCTACCGGTTGCGCAGACGGATACGCTTCACGTCTAGGAAAGCGACGCGCGCCGTGAACGACATGCACCAAAAGCTCTCGAGCTGGCTGGTGCAAAACTACAAGCAAGTGCTTCTCCCGTCCTTCCACACGTCGGAGATAGTGCATCGGCATTTCCTGGAGGAAGCAGCAGACGCTACCCCGGAGAACGCAAGAGGAAGATCCGGAACATCTTCCACAAGAACATGAGGTTGCTCTTGTAGAGCGCTCTCATGCACTACGGTGAAGCCTTCGTCGCGGAGTCCTGTCCACCAGCGGCTTTGCTTCTGGTGGGCGCTATAGGCCCACGAGTGCCCAAAAAGAGGTAACTCCCAAGGCGTACATACTAGCAAAATGTATGACCAGGTGCAACTTATCGGTCTGCATCATTTTCCTCCAATCCCGTCTCTTCGTCTAGAAAACGCACTCATTCACTTGGACCCACTTCGCTATGAGCGATGACGGACGCAACGGCCTCTTCTCGCCTCTACGGCCCTTGGACGCCGACAGCGGCACCAGGAAGCGCCGCGTAGACGCAGTGGGAGGTCTCTCCAGTGTTTCCAGTGCCTCCAGTGTCTCCAGTGTCTCGAGCGTCACGCGCGCTCCAACGGGCGCCGTGCGAGCCGCGTCATCCTCCAACGTGCTGCAGATGTTCAAAGCGGAGACCAACGGCAGCTTCTCGTCCTCCGCCTCGACTTTGTCCTCGTCCTGGGGCGTACGTAGCGCACGAGACCCCGAGCAGGAGCCAGAGCTCAACGTTCTGCCCAATAAACGCAGTCGAGTGGAGACGGTGGTGATAGGGGGTCTGCCAGACAATAGAGCGACGGTATCCAGCAGTTTTGGGGACTCCAGAGACCCTCGAGAAGAGCAATTCGAAGCCTTAAGGGAAGACTCACAGAACTTGATGGAAGCCATGAGCATCTCGCAGCAGAACACGCAGGAGTGCACGCAGACGCTGGAGGATAGTCCCACCTTGTGTCTCATGCGTCTCGTGCTCCATCCTGAAGTGGACAGAGCTGTGACAGCCTTCCAGAAGAAGGAGCTGGAGAACAAGTCGCTGTATCGCATCGAGATGGAGATGTTGACGCCTCGAGTGACGCTTGGAAGGGACAATTACATCGGCATCTTTGATAAAAAGACATCTGGAGTGGACCCTGTGAAGTTGAGCAGAATCCATTGCGTCATTGAGACGGCGTTGGACCCAGAGACCCATAGACATGCCGTCTTTATTACAGACAGAAGCACCAATGGCATCAGGATTGACGGAGTGCAGGTGCAAAAGGGCAAGAAGTACAAACTGGTGGATGGACAGAAGATCACGCTGCTGTCGTCACGTCAGGGAAATGTGCTGTTGGGCTACGTGGTGGAAGATCCGCATGTACGTGGTGCACAGGAAGGAACGAAAGTCCATCAGACAGTGATGCTGGCAGAGTCGCAGGATAAATCCCAACAAGGACCAAACTTCCAGGAATACACGCTCGGAGTGCTGTTCTCAGCTCCGTTAGTGGGCAAGGACATCCACGGCAAGTATCACCCTATTGCTGAGCTGGACGTCAAGAGGGAGTACTCTATTCTACAGAAGAGTCTCATTGAAGCGTCCAAGTTTGCCAAGCGACCTGCTACAGGTAACGATGTGTCTGGTATTAATGGCCCCGGCACTCTTTCGAGGATATACCAATGTCCACGGCAAATTAGTGTGGTCGCCAAGTTCGCCAACACGGATACTTTCCGAGCGATGGTTACTCTAGGCTGTCGAGCCCTTCATTTTTCTGGGCACGGCGATGAAAATCACCTGTATTTTGAAGACGGGATGGGGCTGGTGCATCCAATTCCTCATAAAGGTCTCCAGGAGTTGTTTTCAGCTGGTGGTGGAGGGGATGAGTCAACACTGCGACTCGTATTTGTATCTGCGTGCTCGTCCGCGCCACTTGCGTATGCTTTTGTATCGTGTGGTATTCCTCACGTCATTGGTGTACGCACCAACCAAAAGATCGAGGATTACGCTGCAATTGAGTTCACGCGTGCGTTCTACCTGGCACTCGCTACCGGGAAGTCCGTGGGGGCAAGCTTCACTATAGCACAACAATCGGTGGCCAAGTCACCAAATATTCGAGGCCCCATGGCAGTTGCTGAAAAATTTATGCTTTTACCCGAAGATGGGGACCACTCGGAGATTATTTTCCCGTTGGCAGCGGTGGAGTCTACGAATACTATCAACCTCGAGCCTATGAAAAAGAAGCGCTACCCGAAGCTATGGTTTGATGACTTGCCAGCCATGTGCCAAGGGTTTTGCAACCGCTCCGTCGAAGTGTACAAGATTTGTCTTGCATTGATGATGACACAGTCTCGTATTACACGCCTCGTGACGATCTGTGGTGAAGAGGGTATTGGGAAAACTGCTGTTGCACATGCAGTGGCAAATTATGTGGGACCGCGTATCACTGCAGAGGGTGGAGTACGTATTTTTTCGGTGACTAAGCTTGCTCAGGACGAAATAGATGAGCACGTGGGAATGATGCGACGGAATATCAATATCGCGAATAGCAGGTGTCGTGTACTCAGTCGGTTAGAAACGATGGTCTCGGATCATCTCAAGCAGCACAAGGCCCGAATCGAGTACAGCGGTCAACAAATGTTGATGATTATGGATGGGTGCGATTATCTGCTTCGTAACGACTCCCGACGTGATCGCTTCCGTGCATTCCTGTCAGATATTCTGACAAACAACGCTTCGTTGAAGATAGTGTTGACAGCGCGGACTTCTATCTGTACTGACGGTGCTGTGCGCGGTCATGGAGAGCGGTTATACACACTGTCCAAGTTTGATATGAAGAGCGCGACGATGATGTTGGTGAGCCTCATGAGTCGGCCCATTCGTGTTGAAGAACTGAAACATGCTCACGCTTCCAACTCGACCGATAAGCTCGAGTTGATTGCTTCTCACCCAGCGCTGAAAGCCACGAAGGGTATTCCAAAACGCATCGCCGATCTTGCGGGTAGACTTAACGAAATGACCATGGACAAAGTTCCTGTAGACGAGAGGGAGTTAGATCTGATGGAGTGACTGACAGCAAGTCGATAGGTGCTAGTATAATATAGCGAGAGAATGATGCACGGTTTTCCAGTTTTGAACTCCTTTTGATGCTGCCTCGTGTGAATGAACAGAATACACATCCAAGGTCCTTGTAGCCAGTCCGTACAAAACGTGGGAGTTGAATACATGTATTGAAAACGTTATTGTCGTCACGCTGTTACATGTAGGATGCTACTTCGAAGTACAAAGTACATGTAATAATTAATGTCCATCGTATTTTATTTTAACGCGTTGATTTGCCACAAAGCCAATCTCGCAGGGTCCCTCCCGCTCCAGTCTCAGCATGGTGAGGCTGCGGTCGTCACGAACGAGGTGGGCAGCCCCAAGACCTGGTTGGGCCATGCAGCGCCACATTGCTGATATTTGTGGGTGCTTGGAAGGAGACGTGGATCTCGCGTCACGTGACGACTGGGAAACAAACCACGAATTCCCCGTTCCATCCATAGCAGTGATCTTCCGAGCGGAGACCGTCCAACATGCAAATAATACCAATCAC
This sequence comes from Phytophthora megakarya, assembly GCA_002215365.1. Lineage (NCBI taxonomy): Eukaryota > Oomycota > Peronosporomycetes > Peronosporales > Peronosporaceae > Phytophthora > Phytophthora megakarya. Next base: position 11,801 of record NBNE01000296.1, read on the forward strand.
ACCCAACACAATGCCCACAATAACAATAAACCCAAAGCAAACACTGCAGCTTCTATTGCTCGTTATGACGCGATACAGCGTCAAATTCTCGACAAACTGGTAGCACTCCGCTTTTTGAGCTTCGTTGCACGCTGTCGGGAGTACTCGTGGCGTGGAAATCCTCGTTTCTGGTGGCATGTGCTGCACAATGTTTGCGATTCTTCTCATTGCGACGAATTCTTCTCCAAAGAACTGCGATCTTCATTTCGACATCGTGAAGACGTACCAAGTTGCGCACCAGCAACGGATGCTGAAGAAGCTCTTGCAATGCCCAATTTCGAGCTAATTTTCCCAGACGTGAAGATCAAAAATGAGTTGTTGCAGCTCTGTGCACAGGCCTTCTCGTCAACTCCCAACGAAATATTTCAGCGGGTGGAGCAACGTGCACAGGACATGTTGACTAGACTGGGAGTTCGTATTCCACAGCAACCTCGCACGGTGAAGATTGATCTAAATTTTTCTCGGAGTCAGATACGGATGATTCATTGCGTGGATGGAATGCAAAAACTACTGGGAATAGCTCCAGAAACATGTGAAACTACGCATATACCGCCAATGTTGTTCTCGGTTCGATGTTTGAATTTGAGTGATACAGCAATATTTGAACGCGATCTGACCCCTCTTGCGCAGATAATAATGACCCAACCTGCAGGTGGTGTGGCTGAGTTGAAGCTGAATTGGGTGTTTACTGCGAAAATGCCTCAACGCTATATGCGTTCGTTTTGTGAATTAATGGCTGCTTGCTTCGCAATATCGCTGTCGGAATCTCCTGTAAAAACTTCGCTGACCAAGTTGTGCTTGAACGCCAGTACATTAAGTGCTTTCCAGCTCGCATCGCTGTTTTCTGCAGTGCATGAAAGTAGCAGTCGACATGGGGTTCGTGAGTTGTCACTGCGAGGATTTGAGGGAAAGAACTCTTGGTTGTGGCTTGCTTTTGGCATTTTGCACCCTACCTCGATGTCTCCAATCGTACACTTGGATTTGTCGCACTGTGTGCTTCACCTGGAAGATGTCGAGCTTGTGCGCAATCTCATGTCTTCAGCAGATTATTCTCCATATTTGATGCAAAGAGCTACTGCTGCAGATTCTGATCGTAACTCTCGTAGTTCGAAATGCTTATGGGCCCTTATAGCAGCGGGTACTCGGCTGGAAATTCCTCGAGATGCCACAAAGCACGCAAAAAGTGGACGACATGCGCCAGCGCTGAAACTTGAGACCGAATTGTGGTGTGAAGCACTGGAATCAGGTGCGTCGTGGACATGTTTATTGATACCTGCGTACGGAAAGCTATACGTAAAGAACGCACGCATCATTAAAACGGAAACTCGAGCAAGCAACAAGCATAAATGCAAGTTGAAACGGCTGGTAATGAATGGAGCGAAGACAACCTCACAAAATTTAAGGATTAGTGAGCATGGTGACTTGGTTCGAAGCTTAGGGGCTCATCCAATTCATCGTGTTGTGCCAGAGTGGATAAAGATCGTCGGATACTCGTTGGATACGCTTCATCTACGTAATAACACGTTAGGGACCCGTGCACTTGCTAGCGTCCTAGAATCATGTCCACGATTAACAGAATTGGACGTCAGTGGGTGCGAATTGCCTGATGTCGGACCGATTACGAGAGCTTTTCGGGATGAAAACTGTATCCTGCGCATACTTAAAGTTGCTCAGAATCACATCAGTACAGAAAGCCAGGAAGACCTGTTTCGGTTATTAAGAGACGCCAAGTGTGCTTCGATTCGCAACCTACAGGTGCTACATCTTGAGGACAATCCAACAAGCCGCGAGAATAGAAGTTTACAGGTGTTACTCAGGTCTCTGCAAAGGAACAAGACGTTGCGGCAAGTAGTGCTATCGATGGCCGAAAAACATTTCCAAAATGCTCAGACCCTCCGCTACCGATTCGACAGAGACCATAATGATCAGTGGCTGGGGCATGAAGACCTACCGATTCAGCATCGACTTGCTGTACTAAGTATTCCGGTGTTTAAGGCTTTACCGACGGCTGTCATCGAGATCATCTTTGACTACGCCAAACGCGATGTCTATCGTCATGTGCTTTGGGACTGAGCCCATATTCAATTTTGTAGCATATATCGAGATTCAACTGTAGTTGCCACAGGTAGGCTCAATTATTTGCATGAACTCCTAATGTTCTGGTCAATTGTTAGTTTCATAAGTATATTTTTTGGAGTCTACCGACTCAGTGTCTCGTTTCGATGGATGTTCTAGCAGATTTCCATCGGTGTTGGGCCGTTGTTGTCGCTCGTTCTATCAATGGGGTGAAAGTAGATGCCGCACCAGGCCTCGCTTCGGTTGCGCTTGAAATGCAAGTCTGGGTCATAGCCACCTGCAAGCTGCTGCTGACGACGCAGCTTCTTGGACTCGTTGACTCCAAAGTTCGGTCCACGTTTGCCTCCAGGTACCGGAACCGGTTGCGGTCCGCCAATAACTCCAGGCTGGAAGCCCATCATAGCTGCTTCCATCTCCGCCGTCACAGCCTGGTCGATCGGAATCGCCGTGGTGGTTGCCCTCAGCTTGGCCACTTCGCTCTCGTCACGTTCGCCCAGCGCCACCTCCATGAGCTGCGCCTTCTGGCGCTCGAGATCCGCTTCAAACTGCGAGTCTTCACGCTGCTGCAGTTGTCGCCGTTCCTCTGCCAGTCTCTGCTGCTCTGCAATGAGCTGCGCAATCCGTCGCTCCTCATCTGCCTTCTTGGCGTCGTTTGTAGCAATGACAATGGCGTTTTCCAGTCGATACTGCTTCCACTGCTTCTGCGCCGCGGCCTTCTCCACATCGTCCCCATAGACCAAGTCAAAAACTGCACAAAACTCGTCAGTATCATGGCCTTTCGCCCTCTAGTAGCTCCTCGTACTGAGATTCTCCAGCATCTCTAGATAGTCATTGTACTCGTCCAGCGTGTCGAAATCGTCCTCTGTCTTGTTATAACTAGTACGCAACAGAGGGTCAGTATACATAAAACCTCTGAATAGTTATAATCCAGGTATCCTCACTCCTTGGTCACTTTCTTGCGCACCGACGTCTCCTTGGCGAAGTTGAGCTCCTCGATGGTCTTGTCCTGCAGCTGCGACTTCTTCACGGGCTTCTGACACGCAGGACACGCGATCTCGCGCTGGTGCTGGAACTCGCGCTTGATGCAGTGATCGCAGCTGAAGGTTACACGAGGGTTACATTCGTTTCTAGACAGTAATGCACACGCTGCACGCACAATCGATGGCCACATTTGGAGATGAGCATCTTCATCTTCGTGTTCAGGTAGTTGCTGTCATCCTCCACTGACGTGCCGCACACGCAGCAGCGCAGCGCCAGCTCATCCGCATCGTCCGCTGCAGTCATATTCCCTCTTGACTGTGATAATGACAAATGAATAAATTTGTTTCAATTTAAAAATGGGTCAACACAAATAGGCGAAAAAGTAATGACCCCAAAAAAAGTGGAATACCTAACTAAATCGTACTTAAGTAACTGACTAATTTGTCATCAATAATATTTGTGCAGCATTTAGATACTTCTCCATGGACAGCAGGGTTGCAGTGGAGCGCGTCTTGGCGGAGCTCTCGCGACTGAAGGAGGAGACCCCGTCCTCCCCCACTTCGTCTGCTTCTACTTTTTCATCTAATGCAGCTCTGGACCAATTCTCAGTTGTCTCCGCCTCTTCGTTGTGCCCCGAGGCCGTGGTAATTGTCCCTCACAAATCCTCCCACGCTTCGCCTCCGTTTGCGCTACCTCGCGTGGGTCTTACGTCGCGTTATGGGGATCAATCGATAGTGAAGAAGGATCTGGAGACGGTGGCACATCCGCTGTTCGCTTTGGAGCGGCTGGGACCTTTTCCTCGCGGCTGGAAGGACAGTACCCCCGAGCGTACCCCCACGGTTACAGTCCCTCAGAGTCGCCTTCTGGGCCAAATGCCCATGTCTGCACCGCATCAGGAGCTCGTTCCCAAAAGAAATTCCATAGTGAAAGACCCTCTGAAGATGCAGTACGAGTTTCGAGCCGTGGACGTCTCTAGAACTGGCGCAGAGGCAGGATTCAGCAGTGCACTCGCGAAACAGGACGAGTACGCTCGTGGCAAGATGAGCAACAAGCCTTTCTCCCCTGGAGGAGACTCACTGGCGGAACTGGAGACGGAGAGGACGCAGGACGAGCTCAATCCGATGCAAAAGTTGCTGCTGAAGAAGGAGGAACAGAAGCGGAACCTCGTGGTGCTGGAAGAAGAGCTGGACGAGACGTTGCTGGAGATGTTGGTGTTTGAGGTACCAGGGATTAATGGCTGTTTGACAGTGGAAGACGTGAAGAAGATCGAGAGCCAACAGGTGCAAGAGGTGGAGGAAGTGGAGACTGTGGGCGTGAATCCCAAGTCTTTGTTGCAACCTTACTTTGAAGTGGTGGCGGATCAGGATCATGTAGCGGCCATCAGAAACGCTGTCTTCGATGAGAAGGCTGCGAATGCCATGAGGCACAATGACGAGAACACGACGGTGGGACTGGATCAGTTGTTGCGTGAAATGGAGGACGATGGAGAGCTCATGGAGCTCGGATTTTCAGTTGAAGACGATGAACTAGATACACATGACGAGAAAGGAGATACAAAGGTTGAATTGGATGCGCTAATTACTCCTGATAAGGTTGTGAAGGTTGCAACGGGGCAGGACGGATCTTTTACTGATGATGATAGCATTGAAGACCCTGAAATGGAACTGGAGACGGTTCTGAACTCGGCTTCAGAGGCAACCGCTCTTACGCTACCGAAGAGAACAGCCCGGATGTCAGAGTGGGCGAGTATGGCCAGTGTGGATGTTCGCAACTTCCACGAGAAGGTGCCGGAAATGGCCATGAAGTACGAATTTGAGCTCGATGTGTTCCAGAAGGAGTGTGTCATTCATCTAGAACGTCACGAGTGTGTGTTTGTAGCAGCACACACCTCGGCTGGTAAGACTGTGATCGCAGAATATGCCATCGCTATGTCTCAGAAGCACATGACTCGGACGATATACACGTCGCCCATCAAGGCGCTGTCAAATCAAAAGTATCGGGATTTCCGCACCAAATTCGGCCCTGATAACGTTGGACTTATTACAGGTGATGTTAGCATCAACCCAGATGCTAGTTGTCTGGTCATGACGACAGAGATTTTGCGTTCTATGCTGTATCGTGGAGCTGATATCATCCGCGATATTGAGTGGGTTATCTTTGATGAGATCCACTACATCAATGACAGCGAGCGAGGAGTGGTATGGGAGGAAGTAATTATCATGCTTCCAGAACATATCGGCATGGTGTTCCTCTCAGCAACGACACCGAACCACTTGGAATTTTCGGACTGGATCGGACGCACGAAGAAACAGAAGATTCATGTGATCTCAACTTATAAACGTCCTGTCCCGCTTCAGCATTTCCTCTACGCCGGTAAGGATTTGGTCAAGTTGTACGATGCTACCACTGGATATATGTCGAATGCTCACGGTGCGGCCAAGGCAAAACTTTTCCCTGCGTCAGACAAATCGAAGGCTGCCGGTCGAGGTGGTAGGGCCGTTGGTGGCGGTAGTAGTGCCAACGCCCGTAGTATTCGCACATCAGGAGGGGACCAAGGAGAATGGACGAAGCTAATCAACACGTTGAAGGACAGGTCGCTGCTTCCAGTGGTTGTGTTTGCCTTCAGCAAGCGCCTATGCGAGGAAAGCGCAAGCAAGTTGGCCAAGCTTGATCTAAGTACTCCGTCAGAGCGATCTGAAATTCACCTCTTCTTGGAGACAAGTGTGCAGAGACTTCAGGGCTCAGACCGTGAGCTACCACAAGTGTTAACCATGAAAGAAATGCTCAAGCGCGGTATTGGTGTTCACCATGGCGGTTTGCTCCCGATTATCAAGGAGATGGTCGAAATATTATTTGGCCGCGGTCTTGTCAAGGTGCTGTTCTCGACGGAAACATTTGCTATGGGTGTGAATATGCCTGCGCGAACGGTTGTTTTCAATGGGATTCGGAAACACGATGGAAAGAACTTTCGAGATCTTCTACCTGGAGAGTATACTCAAATGGCTGGCCGTGCTGGTCGTCGTGGTCTGGATTCGGTTGGTACCGTCATTATTGCATGTTGGAACGATGTCCCCGAACCCACATCGTTGAGAACGATGCTTGCAGGTAAAGCAACTTCGCTCTCTAGTCAGTTCCGTCTGACGTACAACATGATTTTGAACCTTTTACGGGTGGAAGTGTTAACGGTGGAAGATATGATGAAGCGTTCTTTCTCGGAATTCCACACACAGAAGGCGCTTGCCTCGAAAAATATTCCGAAGTTAATTCAGAAAGGAAAGACATTGCTTCAGCAGCTCAAGCGGTCACTTGTGGAGGATTACCCGCATCTAGAGGCAAATGGCGAACTTGCACAAATGCAGGAATTCTACCAGCTGAAACGTGATAAACGTGAACTGGAGAAAAAGCTGACGAAGTGGCTGCTCACAAATAATATCCAAGCTGCCAAGACAGCTATTGCACCTGGACGAATCGTGATTCTAAACGTTAAGGGGCTGCCTTCTGATCAGCTTGCCTTGGTCGTCCGTACGAATGCTGCCATGATAGGCGAGGGCGGAACTGCCCGGTCGAAGCTCTCATTTGAAACGGAGCTTCAGAACTCCACAATTGGTGATACAAGTCACAAGGGTGTGTTCAAATCGATTATGGTCATCTCTCTCTGTCCAGATGACTACGAACCTCCTAAGGCGAAAGTACCAAAAGACAGCAAGAAGAGTCCTCATACTCTAGGCAGTGGTCGCATGCTGCGTAGCAAGAAGGATGACGACGATGATCGTATGTTTGGCCGCATGGGAAAGAAGGGCAAGGTGGAGAGCCAAGAAAGTGGCGAACTCTCTGCGCCGTCGACTGCCACGCTGCTAGGAAAGAAGTATGCCGTGTTAGAGGTACCTGAGAGTTGTGTTGAGAGTGTAACCTGCATGGTAGCCTCAGCGGTAAACATCAAAACTCTTGTGGCTTCCTCGTCCAAAAAGGAGCTCGCCAGTAGCATTGAGTTCTTGACTAAGCTCGAGAAGGATGCCGCAACGACGCAGAAGGCTGCTATAGCATACGTGGATGTGATGGGGGAGCTCAAGGTCAATGATCTTGAGGTTGCAACGGGCTACACTCAGTGGCAGCAGATGTACTCTATGGTGCTTAGTCATCCGTGTGCAACGGACTCACCGTCAGTTTCTCGCGTCATGGGTAAAGTGGAGAAGATATTCAAACTCAAGGCGTATTTGATGCGCATGACTCAAGAACTGTCGAATGATTCTCTTTCGTTGTTCCCCGACTTCCAACAGCGACTGAGTGTGTTAAAACGACTTGGATATATCTCGGAAGATGGAGTTGTACAGGTCAAGGGGCGTGTGGCCTGTGAGATCAACACATGCGAAGAGCTAGTACTTACTGAAATGATTTTCGAGAATGTTTTAGCAAACCTGGAGCCTGAAGAGATTGTGGCAGTGCTTTCCGCTCTCATTTTTCAAGAGAAATCGCAATCAGAGCCTACCCTGACTCCGACATTGGAGAATTCTCGCGAGGTTGTCAAAAATATCGCCGAGTCGCTGGGTCTCATCCAGCTGGAGCAGCACCTAGAAATTGACCCTGCAGTCTACTGCAAGGGTGCACTAAACTTCGGGTTGATGGAGGTTGTGTACGAGTGGGCTCGTGGCATGCCGTTCAAGCAATTGTGTGAACTGACAGACGTTCAGGAAGGCTCTATTGTGCGTTGTATTACGCGTCTTGACGAAGTCTGTCGTGAAGTTCGCAACGCAGCTCGTGTCATTGGTGATCCACAACTGTATCGCAAAATGGAAGTCGCCTCAGAGGCTATCAAACGTGACGTCGTATTCGCCAGTAGCTTGTACCTTTCCTAGCGACGAAGTCACAACAAAAATGTAAAGTGGACAATCTGGCCGTTCATTTTATCGATGTCAAGGATCTAAATCTACTCAACTGAATCGTACATGCGATTTACCCACCGTAGCATTCGAAGCATGGTGTGTAGCTACTGGCACCTTTTTTTGCGATGAAACCTGTTCAGTGGTGTTGCTACTTCCCGACTGTCGATTCAGCTGCTCCAAGGACTGGCGGCAATTGTTCGCATACTCTTCGACCATTGTTTTCCGCCGTGCTGTCAACTGCAGTTTCGAGGAACCCAGAACAACACCCAGTACACTGTCTAGACACATGAGACGATCTTTGCGCTTGGCCTGGTTCGCTACTTTCTCCACCGTCTCGACTAACGTGAACAATGACGTGGTCAATGAAATCACTTCGGAATGCTCGAATCCCGGCCATAACGAATCCACAACCGTGACCATACGACTCAAGTTCACGTCGTACGCGCCCAACTCGAATTTGTCACGCAACGTGCGTACTTCTCGCGAGCAGCACTGTAACAAAGCCCGAGCTTTGTCAGCAGATTCACCCTTCTTCTCCTTCGTACTGGCCCCCGATTTGGCTTTTTTAGATTTTACAGGTAATACATTCACAGGAGTCTCGTCATCATCAGGCACTGGAATTGCCCGTTTCTTCTTGTTCTTCGTAGCCGATGGAGGTCCCCGTTTGGCTGCAATCTGCTTGTGCATGTTCCTATCCACCACCACGCATTAGTTCAACACAACTACAATACTAGAATAGACACTACCACGACGTACGTGTTCCACTCCTGAAGCTCTGGCCACTTGGCTCCAATTTTTCTCAGCGTCTTCTCCAGCCGTGCCAGTCGTCGATCCTGTTTGTCCTCGCCTGTTGCCATCTCCACCGCATGCTCGACGACCTTCTGGACGTGTTTCTTCCACCACTTTTTCTTCTTGTCGTCCATTTCGTTGCTGCTTAGAATCAGTTTCTCCAATTTCCGTATCTCACTCACAGCCGTTTCCAGCTCGGTCGTCTGCAGAATCTGCTTCACTAACGTTTTGGCTTCTTGGTGCATTGAGTTGTCGATATCCGCAGCTTTAGGCTCCTCCTTCACTTCATTCCCCACTTTTGCCGTATTTAACGCGCCATTTTGTGGCTTCCGTCCCGCAATTAGCGTATTTGTGGCTGTTTCTAACTCGTGTAGCAGCGTTTCTAACGATACCAGCACGTCGCTGGACACTGGGGCCCTTTGACTGGCATGGAGCTTACGGGTGGCGTCCTCCACCTGCTTCGCTTCGGCCATAGAGGCTACACACGCGTGCATTTGGCTCTGGACACGCTGTAGATCCTCCTCCAGCGCCCGACTGCAGTACTTGTGACGTGTCCCCTCATCCAGCCGCACTAGAATCCGCTTGAAGCCGCTCATGCGGAGCTGCTCAGCGTCCATTGATAAGAAATACGAAGGTATGGTTAATATCTATAAAAATACAATACTTTTGTTTATTTGTACATCCGTTCAAGCGAATTTTACAATAGCCAAATTTGACAATACCAAGTATACTTGGTACATGTATACGCTCACGTATAGTGTTGATGTATTGGTAAATCGATCAAATCAACCACTATAATCAACCACTATTAATGAGGACGAACGCTGTTGCAAAATTTTTGCAAAATACGCGCAATCGAACGAAGTGGCTTTGTATGGTATTGACAACAATTCTTCTTTTGCCGATATAAAAATCCGTCATACGGCTTACACTAGGCGGATGTCTTGTGATGCTTCTATATGGTTATGTATCATGTACTTCTAGTATTACCAGTAGTAAAACAGAACAAGTGAATTCTCAATCGGCACCAGAAAATAAACGAAAGAAACTGCTAGGAAACTAACGTGTCACTAACACTATGTAGTGTAGAACGTATTTAATAAAATAATAAAATATTCTGTGGACGCTTATTTACCACTTCCACATCCTACTACTTCGAAGTAGTTCAATTGTGATAATCTGAGCGGACATCAAGTTGGCATTACCAACGATTTAAGATTATATCCGCCGACTACTAGTAGTAGAACGTGTTTAATAAAATAATAAAATATTCTGTACGCTTATTTACCACTTCCACATCCTACTACTTCGAAGTAGTTCAATTAGCGCTTCGTACCACGTCCGATAAAATCGGTTGTCCACGGAGCCCGCTTAGAGAGAGACGTGGCCATTTCTTGCTGGATCAGGCGCAATTCGTTCACAATTTCAGGGGCTGTAGGTCGTTTGAATGGATCTCTAACGAGGCATTGTTCTACCAAATTTTTTAGTGCTCCAGCACACGTGGACCGAACTTTGGGGTGCAGTTTGCCTGTTGCTACGTGATGCATAATTGTCGTATCTGACAGAACCTTCCCGTTGGGTCCACGAGTGTTACTGTATGGTATTTTGTTTGTGTCGAGCGAGCTCCGTCATCAAAACCCCGAAGCTGTAAATGTCGGCAGAACGATCGTAGTCGGTGTCTCCACGAATTACTTCCGGGGCTAACCACCGACCGGTTCCTATACCACCTGACATTGTGTTGTTTTCCGATCGGAACCGAGACTTGCCAAAGTCACTTAATTTGATCTTAAAAGCTGACGAAAGTAACACATTTTTCGACTTGATATCACGATGAAGCAACGGAGGTACAAATGAGTGTAAATACACAAGCGCTTCGACAATACTGATAGCAATGGTAAACTTCTGGTATGTCCAGCCAGTAGGCGTACTCGGGTCTGATAAATACATATGAACATCCCCTCCATCCATGTACTCCATCACCATTTGTAAATCGCTCTCCATTGTCCATGCTGCTCCCACAAAACTTACAATATTAGGATGATCAAAGTTGGCGACTAATTTGATCTCCTCCACAAAAGCCCAGATATCCTTCCTTTCTTGTCTTTCTGGTCGAAGGCGTTTGGACGCTAGAAGTTGTAAATTCCGATATCGTACCAACCAAACCGTGGCGTAACCTCCACTACCAAGTGGTTCAATGTCTTTAATGGAGGCGACACACAGTTGCAGCGACAAAAGCTCGTAATCGTTCCAGATCGGCATATTCTTTGATTCCACGCTCATAGTGGTAACAGAGGGAGCGAATTTGGAAGTACTGATGCTGCATGCTTCAAGAACTGGAATATCGATACTGTCGTCATCCTCATATGAAGAGTCAGAAATGCCCATTGAAAACCCACTAGATTGGCTTGTCATTCCATTGAATCGACCGCTGGATTCGTACAGACCGGAGTATATCTTCTTTTTGTGCTGAAGTTCACTTTCTGGAGAAGAAAAGTTGTCATCATCATATTCGGTCGTATCGTTCACATCGGGATATCTGGCACCTTTGTGTCGTGAACTGGTAATGAAAAAGATTCCAAGCAATACCACCGCCGAGATTCCGTAAACGAAACCTAGTGCCAGTCGAGTCAACGTCGCGTTGGTATTACTGGAAGTGTTTGAATAGTCATCGACGTTTGATCTGGATGAATCAGATTCATCACCAATTGGAGAGTCTTTATCAATAACACAAATTGTTACATAATGAATAGTGCTCTGCTCCGTGTCATCGCACTCCACACCGACTGCGAAATCCGATCCAGAGAGTCCCAATGTATCCAAATTTTTCAGGAATTTCACTTGAGCGGTTGTTAAATATCGAGACGAAAATGCGTTCCCAGCTAGGTTTCTGTCACAGAAAAATTAGTTCCGGAGCAAGAAGCGAATAAACTGGTTCCACGTACAATGACTTCAGCTTTAAATGACTAAAAACGGCAGTGGGGATAGTCGTCAACCTGTTATTGCCCAAATATCTAGTACCAACAAACAGTTCAGTACCAGAAACAAAATTTTTGCGCACATACAATTAAACGAATTAGGAAAACGTACAGGTACTCCAGTTCCGGGAAAACTCCCTCGAATGTATCAATCTTGTTATTTTCCAAGCTCCTGCAGTAAAGGATCACACGAAACCACAGTTAACTCGTTTTATCGAAAAAAGGCAGCACCACTGAGATTTTTCGTACAATGTCGTAAGAGAATCGATCACGTTTTCGGTACTCACTGCAGTTAAATAATTGTAGTCCAGCATTCTTCACATTCATAACAAAATTCATTAGACAGTTCGAATATGAATTTTGTCAACAAACACGTACAATCGCTGGAGTGATGACATTTCGCTTAAACTCGGGAACACGGATAAAGCGTATTTCTGAGGTCAAGCGTCTCGACCGATGACGGAGGATAATCTGATAGCAAGCTAACTTGAATCCCTAGATCCAGACAAGCGTCTCGACCGATGACGGAAGATAATCTGGTAGCAAGCTAACTTGAATCCCTAGATCCAGATTTTGAAGGACCACCTTGGTCACTTCTGTCTGCAAATAAATAAAACTCGAAGTCAACGATATTCTCGAGACTTTCCCTTTAGGGTATTTCGACACCGAAGTTCCTCCAGAAACAATACTGTCCGTCCGTTAGTCAAGATACAAAAGTCAGTAATAGGGACGATAAAACTTACAACGTTGTAACTTTGGAAGATAAGTCGATCGTTCCGAGAGTATCAACCTGGTCATTCGACACTGACGGATATTCGCTCGTTTCATCAGGGTATTTTGTATCGTTGTAGCTTCCTGCAATTTCCGCATCACTTTTATAATTTCCAAACTCCACGAGAACAACCACAGAGGATGACGCTGCATTCACAGGCAAACACTCGAATGTACAGTTCCCATCCGTCTTACAATGGGGACCCACACAATCGCTTGCTATGTTGAAACCCCTGCAAATATCAAAGTCTTCGCAAGCGGTGCATCCTTCAGTTGTGAGTATCGAAGGCCCAGACGCGCAGTCTGCGTGAATGACTTTGACGATCACAGTCCAAACAAGTGCCAGTGAGCCCAGATGTCGAAACCAAGCACAACCCGTTGAGGGCATGACCATTTCTAATGCAATGTGGCACTGTCACTTCCTACGGCGATGGTTTCATGAGCTACCGATGCCAATCCAAAGACAATGCAAAGGAGCGACAACTAGTGAAAGTGCTCAAATGCAGGTGGTGGATCAAAGCCAGGCGTCCAATACGAAGATATAGATTTCTTAGATTCATCGTAGAGTCCTGGAAGAATCCCACATTCCTGCTGAAGGTAGGGAAGAGGGAAGAGCTAAGCACGCTGGGGGGCAACACCTCCATAATCTCCACACTCCATTACATGTATGGAGAACTCAAATCTTTGGATAAGGGCAGCGGTACAAATACCCCAGTCATCCCGCAATCGAACTCTTCCTGGAGGGCTCAGATACAGTAGATCTCAATGGAATGGTACCAGCCTTTACATTTTCATGGACTAGCTGGGTATCATACATGTAATACGAAGAAGAAGTACTTAAGTACATGTACATGGTACACGCATGTACGTACTTCATTAGGCAATATCTTGATTACATGTACATCACGGTGTACCCGCCTTCGCACTGCGAAGTTCGCAGACATGTACTTTAGCCAGCAGTTTGAATTATTGCCACGAAATACATATCTGGGAAGGGCTTATCTAGTGTCAGATGACTCTACTACACAAACGGGTATTCGATCAATTTCCCTTTCATATCGACATTGCAAAACAGAAGGCAGTGTGAAACTAACACAGGTTAGAGAGTTTAAGAGACCTTGTATTATTTGTAAAATGTAGTGCAGTTTGTAGTTTGTAAAGCGAACTTAGATATCGGATTGGACAGGCTTAGGCTGCTTTGGCAAACAAGTCTTAAGTTCGGCTACAATTTGAAAATGCGAATGTTGTGTGACTGGCCGTTTTTATACAAAACAAGCGAGTTGGCGGCGCCGCGAAACGGCGCCGCACTCTGAATGAGGGTTTCCTAGAATTATAATTCAACGTTAACCCTAGTTATCTAAAACTGAAAAATATGAAACGTAGTGTATACGTAGCTAGTAGATGCCGCGGACAATACTGCTGGTGATGCGTTTAAGGCTCTAAAACTTGATCAGACAGGAGAATGCTCTTTGAAATTTAGCACATTGACCACCTTTGTTGCTCAACAAATAGCAAGAATCCAGGAGTGGAAATGTTTACTATATTTACTAACACTACATGGCATAGACGTTATAATCCATCCCCATTTTGTTTAAAAACAAAAAAATGTGTTCTCTGAGTATTTATCTATCCAGTTAACACGTTTGAGGTGGGTTATGTAGACCAATGAATCAATATTTAACCACCTGTAAATGTCTGGATATAAAGACAACGACGGTTAAGCTACCCTCCCCCATTGAAAGGTATTTTCAAGACAGCTGCAAAACCTCGACCCCCTCAGCGTCTCATCTGCAATTGGTCAAAATAAAATAGAATTACAAAACCGGCAAACTCAATTTTAAAGTGTATAAATACATGTATTGATAATGGAGCTACACCATCACTTCAGGTTTCTTTGGGATTGTCTTTTCGAAGCTTTTAACAACGCGATCAGCGGTGATGTCTTCCCACGCTCGAATAGTACGCATAATTGCTCCAAAACGCCTTTGTTTGGCGGTTCTAGTTGTGGACACCTTTTCTCGTAGCCACTCAGCACTCAACTTCTTTTTAAGTGGCCCCATGACTCCCACGTCAAGGAGGTGGCTCACCGAGGTTCTGTTTGCAGGTACCGGGCGTACAATATCCTATGTCTCGTCTGCCACGATGTTTTGCCCAGCTTCTGAAACGTGCGAGTCGGAATTATCCAGCAGGAGGACTGAGGTAGCGTCGATTTCGTTGGTATAGTCGCATGAGCGCGCTTAATGCACTCTCAGAGGATGATATATTGGATAAGTATATCTCAAGCCAAGCCCCCTATTCCATCTTCATGTATCTATCATGTCACCCGTCCAAAACTACTGTATAATTGGTTAGTTGTTTGAAATAGCAGTAATAACTCAATAAAACACATTACTGTACCTCTTCCTCGCGGGGTACGTCCTTCATAAAGGTGACTAAGTCGCGTTCAAACGTAATCTTGCTTTTTGCGCACTGGCCTTTTGAAGTCCTACTCGTCTGGGCTCATTTCAACGCGAACAGCACCTTTACCTTTTTCCTCCATCCTTTTAGTGTACCCAACGGAATATTAAGCGCCCGAGCGGCCGGTTTGCATCCATCAACAGCAACCCGCTCGAGCACTCCCCACCTCTGCTCGACGATGTAGTGATTCTGCCGACGCGGTTTCTCCATAATTTGCAAAAGCAACAATGGCTTGCGAGCATTACGTGCTGTCCAATAATATTCACGTCAAACGTGTATTAGGTACAATGTTTTAATCTTGTGATTTGATTTTGGCTTGAAATTAAAAACCAACCTGTGGGGGGTCGAGTTTA
>NBNE01000297.1:0-27113 GCA_002215365.1 Phytophthora megakarya
ACTGTCTTCCCAGAACCAGTAGTGAACAAACTCGGCACCGTCGCTGCGTTACCGGTGCCGGCCGTGCTGGTTGTGGCCTTCTCTGAATTTTTTGGGGAATAATCCTGTGCAATAATTGCATCACTTCTCTGGGTGCACGCTGCAAATACCTCGCTGCTGAATTGAATGGGTACGACACTTGGTTCGAATCCAATAGAGCTGTTGTCTTGCGTCTGTGTCTCTTCTCCATCGAACGGGCCATTTGTGCATTGACTCAGCATCTCACTGGCCTGCGTGAAGCTGCTCAACGGCGGACTCGGAAGCTCTGGCCGCTCTGTTTGCGACGTTTCCACTCGCCTGCGCTTCCTGCTGGGACTGCGTGGGCCACTTCTGCGGGTCCTGGCGCGTCTTGTTCGATGGCTTCTCACCTGCTCCGGATCCTCCAGCGACAGCCGCGCCACCTTCTCGTCCTGGAACATGAGGATCTGTATGGCCGTGTCGAAGTCCTGCTCGAACACCAGCAGATCGTCGAACGCCTTGTGCCAGAAGTCATCGTCGTGCATTTTTGGGAATGGAAGTTTTTTGGCGCGCTAAGTGTACCACACATATATAACCATCATTCTCTTTGCTGTTGTGAACGTTATTAGAGAACTTTAGTTTCTGGAATACATGTGTATTAATAACTCGACCTTTTGGAATAAGAATTGTCAGAAAACGTATGAAATATCGGCCGTCCAAAAATATATTTCATGGACCTTTCGTTATTCCACTGGAGCTAAATATAGGAACATCTAGCAATAATTTATCCGTCATTTATTTGGATTTTATCCGATTTTCGTTGTTCCAAAGCGTCGAGATATTCCAAAAGCTAAAGCTCTCATTACTTCAAATGACTACAGCAGCATAAAGTTCCACGCGTTACTGGACAGACTGTCGTAGCGCAACACCGACATGGTCGTTGATACATCAAAGCATCACAAGCGCCACAGAAGACTCGGGGTTCGTTTATCATTCGTTTTATGTCTTCGTTATGCTTTCGTCGTGGGGCTAAGCCAAGCTTCATTGGGGCACAAAACCACAAGTGAACCCACGCTAGTGTTGCTGCCGATGCCACTCGCCGCCCTCATTCACCAACTCGCTGGTAGGCCAGTACTTGGGCTCGAGCTTGAGAGTGCTGAGACGGTCCTTTCCGCTGAGGTCCGTGTACTTGATGCGTACCGAGTCGTTCGCTGACCTTACGGTAACAACTTCGAGGAAATCGTCGATGCTCGTGATTTTGATGCCGTCGATTTCCTTGATACGACTCGTAGGCGGTGGTCCGTAACGAGCAGCCGGCGAGCCCGAGTACCGACAAGACACGTAAATACCATCCTCCAGCGAGATGCTGCGTTGCGCTGATACAGATAACGGTGGTGCCTGTAGTAACAAACCTTGCCAAAACACGATGCGATTGATCTCCGTGCGCTCCATGAAAAGCGTCTTCACATCCAACTGCATCTCACGACCATCGCGGACAATCGTAAGCTGCACCTCTGGCTTTTGAGTGCAGCGTTCTACCTCACGGAAGCTTGTCACAATTTTGCCATCCACAGCCACCAAAATGTCGCCGTTTTTAAGCACATCCTGGGCCTCTGTGCCACCCCAGCGGCGAGCAACAGTCAAGATGGTACGGCGATCAGGGGCATCTTTCTCCAAAATCTCGGCTAGTGCTTGTCCGAGACCAAGTTCCCGAGCTTTAGCCAAACTCAAGTGTTCAAAATCAACACCCAGGTCGTAAATTTTGGGTGTCACTCCACGCATGAGCGGAGCCGCGCTTTCCATGATCAGATCCATAGGAATGCCACGGTTAAATTGGCTTTCCACCTTCGAGTTACGGCGCTGTTGCTGGAACGAAAATGAAGCCCAAAACGCACTTACTTCGCCCTGGTCACTGCAAACAACACCACCTTCGGTACCAACAACGTCCTGTAAAGAGACCATTTCCAAGTTATGCTCCTGATACCGAGGTGGGTTGGGCATAGGTAATCCGATCCACTTGACACCTGATACAATGGTCTCGCGGGACACAAGGTCAGAGTGGCCGCTGCGTCCAACGCTGCTCATGAGACCAACGAGCCATACTGGATCGGAAGGTACCAGGGGTTTTGATGCCACTCGGCAGCTCTCGATTGGCGTCGATCCGATGAGCTTCGGGTCATACTGTACAATGGCGAAGTTATGAACCGGGTGAACGAACACGACATGGGCGGGAACCATGATGGTGCTCGCGAATGTCACCATGGCATCACCCATTGAGTCAGTGACAGTGTTGCGGTCTACGACGACGAGTCCCTTTGCCGCATCGATTACAAGTCCAGTGCCCCGGTAATTCGACGTTGATAAACTGTTCACACTGAACGGTCTGTCGAAGTCTACAGTCACCAACGATCGGGCAAGCTTGTTTTCCACAGGGTTTTTGCCGGGCAGAGTCGTTGTGGAGCCGATTGACTCGTTTTGGTCGGAGCCTTCGTCCTTATCATCATCTCTGGTATTACAATCCGCGCTAGGTGGAGCAAAGTGCTCGCAATGCCATGTTCCAAGCTTGTCATCACGTACGTATTCACAGAATGGGAACCATCGGCGGTCCACATGCACAACTTCGACCTTCTCGGACTTATCCGTCAACTTCGAAAATTTGACAACGATGCGATCGCGATCCTTGCATTGCTTCAAGTAGTTCTTGAGCGTCTCAAGATCAGGCGTCTTAATACCATTCACGGAGTGAATAATAGCACCACGACCAATGCGTGAACGTTGGAGGAAATAACCTGGATCTGCTACGTATGGTGCTCCAGGGCTCATGGCATGGTTTCGTGCTTGCTGGTATGACAAAGGGTTAATTACCGCACCACCGATTTCAATGAATCGGGAGGGAGTGACGGAGTGCAAGTCTTGCACCTGCATGTTGTGAGTTATCAGCTTCCCTGAACGCTCAATCTGAAGTTCAACCTACGTCAAACGAAATCAAGCGTGGACACGTGAGTCATAAAGATACCCTCGCGACGATAACAAAACGCTTACCTCCTTGCCAACGTTGTCATCGAGAATATCCTCTAGCGGCACAAATCGCGTGGTCAACTGGCCATTGACTCGGACGAGCACGTCACCTGGTTGTAGCACGCTGCTTGATGGCCCGCTCGGTATGGTTTCAGCCACTGTCAACATACCTGTCTCCAACGGAAAAGAGGAACGAACGAGTCGTTCTGTAGCAGGGTCTACTCCGAGCCGACGCACCTCGTCGAACGGTTTGTAGTTGAAGATCGTTTGGATAGTGCCGCGAGGCACTTCCTTTCCTTCTCGGACTAAATCGAACGCTCGTTTAACGCGATCTAACGGCAGGTAGAAAGATGCAGATGTGCCAATCTTGCCGCCAGCATTAAGAGCGATCGCGTCGCCATCGTGGTTGAGGACCGGCGATCCTGAAGAACCGCCAGTTGTTCCGGACGAAGCTTGGTAGTAAAACGTGTTGAAGTCGTTGTAGCTGTTGAACCCGTAGTTGGGTGCATCTCGATCCAGACGCGCGAGCGTGCCGCTAGCAATGGCAAGTTTTTCAGCAGCATCGTTGCCCACCACTCGGATGTCCGTCCCAACTGTGGCTTTCTCCGGTTCCAGATGCAGCGACGGCACGGACATGTGCTTCACATCCTGGTTGCAGTAATATCCGATTAGCAAAATATACTACAGGTGCCCGCAGCTCGTACCTCCGGATTGAACTGAAAGAAGCCGAAGTCGTGCACTGGATCGCGATAAATCGGGATCACTCGCACTTCCTCATTATTTTGGAACACAGCCTCGGCATCCTACACAAATCACGTCAACACCTCCAGCTAAACCTCTTGACGTGTGCACGTACAATAGGCCCCGGCCCCACAACATGGCGGTTCGTCAGAATAATGCCCTTCTCCGCGTCCACCACAAAGCCCGTGGCCGATCCATTGCCCGGCGACTCCGTGTCGAAAAACTAAAACCCAACAAAAGACCCAGTCAGGACCCAGTCAAGACCCAGTCAGGACCCAGCTGTGTTGACGTCCCCAGCACTCACCTTGGGCGAATTGAGCTTGAGACTCACGATGGCCGGCACCACGCGCTCCAGCGTGGCCTTCCAGTCCGACTTGTTGTGGCTCGCCTCGGCCGCCACCAGCTCCGCCGCCAGCCGATCGCTCAGCTTGCGCTCCCGCTCGATCTCCCGCTCGCGCTGCTGCTTCTCCTGCTTGCTCTGACGCTCCGTCGTCACGTACAAGTAGCCCACACCTGCTGCAGCCAGCGCCGCTGCGGCCATCTGCGCGTTCTGCGTCGCTACAGACGAGAGCGTCAGCTTCAACCCCTAGGCACGTAAAAAGACCCATTCCCCCGATCTACGCCACGTACTTGGAGGCGCCGACGATGCGGAGAACGGACGCGCCAGCGTCTGCAGCGCCTGCGGGCGCCTACGGAGCTGCGCGGTGTCGGATCCACGAAGCAGCGGAGACGCGAGCGAGCGCCGTGCCGTCGCAGCCGTACGCGCTCCGGCCTTCCACATCCGAGCGAAATGGGTAAATGGGTAAATGGCATGGCCATTTGGGTCCATGCTTCTATAATTTGGGGGTGTATCCAAATAAAAGACCATCTCGGCATTTGGGCGACATGTCGGTGGCGATGCTCAAGAAGATGCTGCTGGACGCCGCGGCGGCGCTCAAGGCCGAGCGCTACCAGGAGGCGCAGGACTCGGGGCGGCGAGTGACGCAGTTCGACCCCAACAACTTCCAGGCGTTCATGTGCGTGGGGCTGGCCAGCTTCCACTTAGAAGAGGTGCGTTGGGTGCCTTGCGTTAGTATTCGCTCTAATGCTCGTACGTCGCAGTGGGAAGACTGCGAGGAGGCCTATCGACGAGCGGCCGAGCTGAAACCGGAGATGCCGGCGCCGTGGAAGGTGAAGACGCGACGGGAAGTGTTGAACTGGTGAAGACTGAGCTGCTGTGGCTTTCTGGCTTTTTGCAGTATCTGGTGGACCTGTTCGAAGAGAAGAAGGACGTGCAGAGCAAACTCAAGCCGCTGGAGAAGCTCGTGGACATCAATTTGAGGTGCTGTAGAGCCTTGGGAGAGTTGATGAAGCGGTGCTGATGCTGTGGCGATGACTAGAGGGAAGAAGCTCACGCGCTGCCAGAAGTGGGTTGCGGAGGTGGCGACTACTGCGATGGAGCTGAAGATGCTGCCAAAGGTGCGCAATCTCAAGTGGAAGACACTGGCAAACTGCTCACACTTACTTTGGTGGGGTTTCTAGGCCTTTGACTCGTGGTACGCACTTGTGGGGGAGCAGACTGGAGAGTTGGCACAACTTTCGCTCGAGAAAACTCCGAACGAGGAGCTACCAGAACCGCTTAACATTTGGCTGGATTTGATTGATCTACTGCAGGTATGAAAACGCCTTGAAGAAGATGTGGTCTGTCTGCTGATGAATGTTGTGAAAATGTGCTAGCGTCCCGCTTTCACTTTATCGGATTGCTCTGGTAACTACTCAATGGCGGAAATATCGAGGCAGTTCTTTGCGGTTGCATCTCGTACAGATTGGACTGTCAAGGGTGAAGAACTCGAAGCAGTCCGACCGAGAATGGATGTCGCGATTGCGTATTTTATGCGATTTCATTTGGATGCATTGAAGGTTTCAAAAAAGAAGTCTAGCCTTCTCAAAGTGGTGGATGCGGTGGCGATGTCGGTCGTCGAGTGGTTTCCTGAAGCTAAGATCCCAGCGGAATTCCTGCTTCTCCGATCAGAGGACCAAGACAGCCGTGCGTTTACTCTATCATTCTACATGGTGATAATAATTGCGTGACACTAACTCTGGGGTGATTGTATGACAGCAATTGGATTGGAAAAAGCCAAGGAAATTGCTACTCAGTTGTATGCATGCCACCCTAAAAGTCCTATGGCTCTTGTCTTTCAAGCGCTTGAGTGCTTGCGTGTGGGGGACAGCAGCCAGGCAAGTTGGTGTTTTGTTCTGCCCCGAACTGGAGCGAAAGTTTTGACAGCTGTAAACGTGTCCTTCCTTTCTAGGCTCGAGAAAATTTTGTTGAAGCACTTGCGGGATACTCCTCCTCATCCTTTCAAGAGTGTGCTATTTGCATTCGCGTTCAAGTCGAACTGGCATCGATTGCGCTTGCAGCACGTGATGTGGAGGGTTGCCTGAATCGTTTAGCGTTGGCTAGAAAGGTGGTGGCTGATAAAATGCAATCGCTTGGATCTGAAAGCCCGCTTCCTGCCCTGTAGGTCATGCTATGTGCTCTTGAACTTGTTGCGCATTGTCTAACATCAGTTTCCGAGTTTAGGTATTCGGAAGTTAAGGTGCAATTCATGAAGGCAACAGCGAGTGAATATTCCGGTGAAGCAGATAAAGCGTTGGAGCACTACCGTGGGGTCATGGAGAGTGGTGATGTTTTGTTCACGATGAAAGCAGCAATTGCAGCGGCAGAACTCTTAGCAGGAAAAACTCGATCACAGGAGGCCCTCGATATCATCGACTTAGTGTCGTCGTCAGAAATGGAAGATGAACGCATGGGTACTGTGATGGCGTGTACGCGTGGGTGGCTTAAATTCCAGGTTGGCGACCTTCAACAGGCTCAAGCGCTGTTAGAGGAAAATGTAATCAAGATCCCTGTCACTGATGTGCTTACCAAGGGGCGAACACTGAAGCGATTGGCAATTGTGTATTGGTACTTGGGTGGAACTCATCAAACCGCCAAAACAGAATGTTTTGGTCATTTACTACAAGCTGCCAAGTTGATGCCATCTGACGCGGAAATTTTTTCTTGGCTGGGAAAATGGTATCAGGAAGTCGCAAAAGATATCCTGCGCGCCGAGAAATGTTTCTTGAAGGCACTTTCGCTTTCTCCCACCGAGAAACTAGCTGGTATGAGTCTAAGTGACCTGTATGATATGCAAGGAAAGTATGAAGCAAATGTAACACTTTGGGAGCGGGTGACTGTGGATCAAGAGACTGCTCCGACGTGGGCACTTTTGCGATTGGTGCAACATTTAGTGGAGCAAAATAACGAAAGTGCAGTGGGGAAAATGCACTTGGTATTACGTAATGATCCCATGAATGCTCAATACTGGGTTACTTTGGCGCATATCTACCACAATTTCGACAAGCAAGTCTCCGCGCAAAGGTCGTATTTGAAGGCTATTGAACTGGGTGAAGAAAGTTGGTGCGTTCGCTGTGAGCTAGCTCGGATTGAAGGCTCATTGCTACTTTTTGATGATGCTTTGGAGCGTATCAAACCTGTTGTTAGTGGCGAATTTGATGGTGAGCCTGATGTGACAGTTGCTTCCTTGATTTACTCCGACTTGCTTTTCCAACAAGCTAAATACTTATGCGCTGAGGGATTGTATGGCAACGCCGCTGCTAATCTCAAGGAAGCGTCGTGTATGATGAAGGGACTGCGGTCGACTTCACCCATCTCAGGATCTGTTGAAGCATGCAAGCTGATCGGTGATATTCACTGCTTTGCATTCTATTTGTCGCCGGATAATTTTTCGAGTGAAGGTTCCAACTGGGTGGACTTTATTGGTACAGGAAGAAAGGCATATGAGGCCGCTGTGCTACTAGCAGGTCAGAATGAAAATGAGGCTGTGGATGGCCCTGACGCGGTGGCTGCAGAAAGGTACTACGACGTCGGTTTGAGTTACTGGTACGAAGCTCAGGCTCTCAACACCGTAAGTGGGTTTACCATTTCTACTTTCTCGGGTGAGAGAGGATCCGATGCAGACCCAACTGTCACAACGCTAAAGGCGAAAGCATCAACTAATTTCAAACTGGCACTTGAAAAGGACCCTTCGTGTTCGTTGGCATGGAATGGTTTGGCACTTGTGTCTGCCAACCTGCTAGTGAAGCAATTCGCTTGGGCACGAGCGATTCAAACTGGTAGAAGTAGCGACGCTACGTGGGCCAATCTGGGCATGTTCTACCTCACCCAAGCTGATACTGTGCCGTCATCTGCATCTTTGGCGCAAAAGTCATTCCTTCAGCTTCAAAGTATTAACCCAAGCAATCCATCAATGTGGAATGGATATGCTATGCTAGCTCGTCGTCAAGCTAGCTCAACAGTTCAGCAAAGAAAATCGATCGAAGCCTTCGACTGTGCATTGCAGACTGGGTTGGATCTGGATGCTCTGCTGGGTCTGAGCATGGCATTGCTCGACTTCGGAGCGAGCGTTGGCGACTCAATCAGTCAAGCACCAGAGCACGGTAACGAGCAAGTTATGTTCTACCTAAAAAAATATCTGGAACGGGACCCATTCAACGGACGCGCATGGCACGCACTTGGTGTCGTTCAACATCGTCTTGAACTATACGCTGAGGCATTGACGTCCTACGCCCGCGCTGCGGAATCGTCGCAGGTACATGAAGGACTTGAATGGAACACGCTAGTGACAAAACTAGCCGAGCTGTCCAGTAAGTCCCAGGGAGCGAAAAGGAACGAGGAAGCACTATTGCAAGAGATTGCCGCTCAGATTAATCCTTCGATGGGTTATTCTACCGCGCTTCAGGTCATCGTTCAAGCGCAACTACTCTACTGTCAGTCGAAGGGAGATGAGGCATTGGGACTACTTCATGCACTGCTATTGCAAGATGGTTCTTTTTCCAGTCAGACTGAAGTCGTGGCCCAGGTAGGGTTATCTATGGCGAGTTCATTGATGAAGGACTTTAC
The DNA here is from genome assembly GCA_002215365.1 of Phytophthora megakarya. NCBI lineage: Eukaryota > Oomycota > Peronosporomycetes > Peronosporales > Peronosporaceae > Phytophthora > Phytophthora megakarya. The sequence continues at coordinate 8,702 of NBNE01000297.1, forward strand.
TTCTCAAGCAAGTGCTCTCGCTGCAATGTGTAAAGATCGCCTATTATCGTCGATTGATCAAGCGGAGTCAACGCTTACCACTCGCGACTACCTGAATTTGCACTTGCTTGAGATTCATGAACGGTGGGTGGGCAGCGAAAATGATTATATGACGCGACTACGAACACTTTCGCAAACAAATGACGGCGCCACCGCACTATGTATGCGGTTGGTCCTGGCAACTATCGATTCACAAACCCTTCAGGTGTCCAGTTGCCTTTCGGATTACTTGCGATTGACTACCCGCAGTGCCGCCCCCGGTGAAGAAACGATGGATCGCAACCTACTCGATGCACTGCTGGGATTATTCAAGGCTAGTTCAAATGGGACAGACGGATTGTGCCTGGATGCACAAAAGCTGATTCGAACTCAGCCTTGGAACCCACATGCTTACGTTCTGGCTGGTACGAGCATCCTCAAGCGCATGATCCTCGAATCAAAGAAAGAGTCCAACGATGAGGTTCTTCGTCAGCTGTTGCGCTTGTTGCAGTTTGGTTTGTCGCTTGCAAGCGAAAAGGAATACGAAGCAGCTCAGCTAGAATTGCTAGCGGGTTACTGCCACATTAAACTCGGCGAGAAGGATCATGCGCTTGCTTTGTCAAAGCAAGCACTGAGTCGAGTGGAAACTGGCGAAGAAAATGGGGCCATTGTACGTTCGGTGGACACCGACCTGCTAGAAGCGCGATTAATTTCGGTTTCAAATCCAGCCAAGGCGATCGAGAAGTACTTGAGTATCGTTTCAACTGTCTCTAGTGCTGCGCCTAGTTCGGATCGATTGGTTCCGATCCTCGTTGAGGTTGGTGGGTTTTATGAAGAACAACAGCTTTTTGATGCTGCTATCAACGTGTGGAAGCTTGTCGCCTCACTAACTGCGACTAAACCGGTTGGCCCCACCGACAGCGATGACGACGTAAGCAGCACTACCACTGCGTTGAGCAGCAACAGCGACATTGCCGCATGCTTTTTGGCGAACTTACGACTTGCGATTATTCATGGCAAGAAGAACAACATGAAGCCTGCCCGCAAACATGTTAAGGTTGCCCTAACGCTTGCCGAAGCCGGATCGGACTCCAACTCGTCTACAGTCGCAGCGTTTGTCGAGAACGTCCTGGCGAACTAGAACAGCTCTGGAAAGAACCAATATACACTGAAGCAACGTTATATTCTATCGTAGTTCAGCTCTCGACAAGAACTGTGTATCTACACGGTGGCATCATGTGGACCGAGAGCTTGCAGCATAAAGTACTCATCATTCGGTAGTACGAGCAGCGTGTAATTGTTGCTACCATTACCCAAATAACCATGCTCCCGTCGCTGGGACTTGTTCTCTCCTTTGCCACCCGTGCTTGACTTGGTTTGTTGCAACCAAGACACGAAGACATCCGGGAACCCCCAGACTGTGATCGCACCCCACGGTATTTCGCCACTTTTCACAGCACGTTGCACCTTCTCCACAATGGTCGAGCAAAATGGAGCTGCAATCAGACCGCGCCACCTCACTGTCGTGATCTCACTCTCTGGCTCGCACTCGAACGAATCCGGAATACCTATGAACGTCGACACGTACTCTTCCATCTTCTGTCTCTGCAGCAAGTCAGTCAATCCACACGCCACAAGTCCCAACCAGTCGTAAGTTTCCTGCAGTGATGTTCTCAACTTATCCCCGTCATCATCTCCACGCTCATGCCTCACACCAAGCTCCTTGTAAAATGCGTCAAACTTGGGCAGAAAAACTTCATCAAACGTCGTCATCTTGGCATTAAGTTCCACACGCGATCGTGGGATCTGGTCGTCGTCTCCAAACAAAATCGTTCGTGCAGCACCGCGTTGATTGTAGGCGCACAGCAGCATCTCCAGATCTTCCAACTTCGTGCTCAAACACTTTCGCACTCGATCTCTATGCTCATTTTCTTCGTCTGCAAATGTCGACGACGTCAAGTCCAGCGTGATGACGTACTTCTGCGCACGTTTGTGTGCCGATCTGCTCTTAGCAGGCACCGCTTTGCCATATTTCTCACCCACAATCCCCAATTGCTGATACGTCTCTGCGTCCACCAGCAACAGTAATTGACCGGATGGCAGCAGCATCGCCGACTGCGAGGCGTCCACTGCCGCGTTCTTGGCCACCATAAACACCGTGCCACCGTCGCTCAGGTACTCGCGGATGAAGGTGGGCGACAGGAACATGCCCACGGACGCTTTGATCTCGTAGTAGAATCCTGTTTCCCATTGCAACGACTGCGCTGCAGCTTTCCCAGCCTTGGACGGCAGATAAACCTCGAGTTGCTGGTTGAGCGAATGGCCGCGAATGACACTTTCATGACGAGACACAGCGTTTGTGAAGCAAGAGTGCCACACCAACAGACGCGAGTACGGATATGCAGTGTCTGGACTGCTCTGGAGCAGCGCACCGGCGCCTTGGAGACGAGCACGGCGCTGCGCAACGTGCCGTCGCGGTGTCTTCCCACCACTCACCATAACTGTTGTAAATGGCTACAGACAGGTTTATTCTAAAAATAAGTTGCGATTTTAACTTTAGCATTCTAGTTGGAATTCTAGTATAGGGAGCTAGAATTAGATCTTAAAGTTTTTGTATTTTATGGCAGGTCTTTTAACACCGGTCCTCTCTATGGAGAAGGAATATTGGTCGGGTTGGTACAATGTAAAAGTGCGGAAAGCCACAGAAAATAGTAGAATTTTGTGAGCAGATACATATGTGTTCCAACATTAAAACTCTGAAGTTTCATAGCTATATCTATCGATGCAGCGAAGTTGTTAAACCTCCATGCTTGGTAACTCTGTTACTTTGAAGTAGTTTAGAGTCAAAAAGCAAGGTATTCCGTACTTAGTCCTACCCCCTTCCTCATCGATTAGAAATATTACGATTTATACACCAATTCCCACCACCGGAGCTCATCGGTTGGTCCTAGTGTTGTTTTTTACCCTGGTATTAGCTGGTAATACCTTACCGCAGGGGTCGGAAAAAATAATATAAATACAATAATTATGGCATTTTTCAATACAAATGATTTATTATTATTGAAGTTTTCAAGAAAAATACAATCCATAAAGTTATACTGTTGGCAAATCTATCCCTCAAATTCCGGGATTCAACATTTTTCTGTTTCCCACTCAATTATGGCACCGCCTGTTAAAAGACCTGCCTAAAGTACCTGTCCAAAATATTATTTTTAGTGGTTGGGTGGAATTATATTACATGGTGTTTTACTGTTTTATGGTTTGTCACAGACGTTCCAAATTCTTAAACAACCACACAAAGCGCAGGAGGTTTCAGAGCTGCGGCTTGGGGAGTCCAGCAAACCACAGCAGCACGGCCTGCAAAGGAGTGGGCTGGTGGTCATCCGTCCAGGCAAGAAGGAGATGGAGGCATCGGAGCCCGTGAAAATATGGTAGAGACAAGTCCGGGTGGCAACATGTTCAGCGCCTCCTGAACGTTCCAGATAACGGCTCTCCAAGTCAGCACCTGTCACAATTGATGCCGTCAGTATGTCGACGAAAACTGCCATTGACCTGCACATCACCCTCCCAGAATCAATACCTGTCGAAGACAACATGGCTACATCAATGTTCTCATTGAAGACACTCCACTAGCAACGGCTCCTTCCAGTTATTGTAAAACAGCAACGCCTGGTGCCACCGTAGTCAGCCACAACCACTCTGGTCAAGTCCAGAGAAAGCGTCGCTTGTGTCCGACGGTTTTCTCATTCCTGCCGCTCTCGTCGACACGCACTGCGCTTTGAGCAAGTCTCGTGTCTCGAGTCCAGAGTCCTACCACTCTCCCGCCTACACGGGCGTGGATTTTCTCTCATTTATCCTTCCGATGCAGCCGTGGTCGGGCGGTCGTCGCGAGCGCTCGTCCAGCGTCGTGTTGCTGGGCAAGCTCTCGGCCATTGTGCGGCGCGGCAGCATCTTCCAAGTTGACCCGGAGGACGAGCGGGACAGCAGCAGCAGCAACAGTAGCGAAGGCGACAAGGAGCATGAGGACGAGACCGGCGCAAGGAAAGCTCGGCATGCGCGACGCAGCAGCATTGGCGCGACCCCGACGACACAGTCAGCGATGACCATGTGGGACCCCAAGAACAGTCACAGCAACGGTTCGAGTGCCAACCAACGATTCCAGTTTTACCCTGCGCGGCCGCTCGTAGCTGCGGCGTTGGCAAGACCGTTGAGCCAGGAGGAACTCATGAGGAGAGCGACGCTCGAAGCACAGATTGAAGATTTTGGAGGCATGCACGCGAACTTCGCACCCATTCTGCTGTTGGAGGAGAAGGAGACGGAAGACGAAATGGATAACAATGAACAGGAGACGCTAGAAGAGGAACGACGGGCTGCCTTTGAAGAGGATGAAGAGAAGGGATCGTTCGAGGACGACGAAGAGTTGGACTTTGACCCGAAGAATATGCCCACGAGTGTACGCAGGCTGATGAATCGGATCCAGAGCGACATTATGCTGAGCGAGTCCGACGTGCCTATCGATAGCGCTACGGTAGACTTGGATAACCAGGACGAGGATGAGGATGACGACGACTACGACGAGGACGACATCGACGAGGTCGAAGATGTGGACGACCTTGATCTGGATAACAACAGCTCTGACCAGGATGAAGAAAGGTCCAGTAGTGAGCAAGACGAAGCTCCGATGTGTCAAGAACTCGTACATGAGCTCAGTCCTGCCGAACACCGGTTACTGCAACGTCGACGAACGCATCTCCTGAGTTGCGCAGCCGAACAAGCAGCGTTGTCAGCGCAGGACCAACTCACGTCGAGTGTGCGGCGGTTAGTGATCCAGCTGAAGGAAGACTCGGATCAGATGCACAAACCGTTGGCTCAATCTCATGGAATCCGACGCAAGCCTAGATCTCCTCCGATGCGAAAGAGAGCTGGGTCATGTCCTAGCGGGTACGACCTTGGCATCGCATCTCCAGTGGATGGATCTCCAATGCCTACATCACCAGCCCTTGCAGCACAAGATATGCACCCTGGTAAAAAGCACAAGAAGAGTGCGTTCTCGAGGATCGGACCACGGGTCTTGGAAACACTCCATTTGCGCAAAAAGCGCAAAACCTACTTGTTTACGGATGAAGAGCTTGAGACTATTGAGGGGGCGCGATGGAAGATTGTGGAGTTGGCATTCCGTTTTGGTGGCAAACATCGATCGTACCTGGTACAGGCTATCAATATGTTCTTCCCACTACTCAAGTATGGACGACGTGGAGGTGCACATGCAACGCGATTGCATTGCAACTGCTGTGGAACGGTGCAGTGGCAACATAAGCGTGGAGGCCTCAGTGAAGCGGTTGATTTGGCAGAAGTTTTGCAGGTGCTAGATGGACGACAGACTGCTGTGTTCCGCAAATATGACTCGAACAGTGTGCTGGAGGCCTGCTCTTTCTCGGTGGTGTTCCCAGATCGGACGTTAGATCTCGAGACCCAGAGTTCAAGTCATCGTGACTGGCTGGTCAGTGCTCTACGAACACTCGTCGCCTACGCACGGCGGCAGCGTCGCATCGAGCAGCAAGCAATTGCTGAACGAGCAATACTACCAATGGATGACGATCCGATGCCAATGCCTTCCCCATCAGCACAACTGTCGTCGCCGTTGGCAGCTCAACCTACCGATGACATTATCGCGTTGGCAGCCATGTCTCCCAGCTATAAAATCCGGACAGTCTACTAGCCCAACTAGGTCACGTCAAGTGGTGGCATGTGTAAGATAATCGATATATCTAAGGTGACAATAGTGATAATACAATGAACACGATGCCAAGTAGTATATAAAGTTCGCTCAAATAGCAGCAGCACCGAAAGCAGCAGCGTCAACAGCTTTCTTCACTTGATTCAGTCGGACAACTGCATCTACACGGTTTGGAATCGCGTCTCGTGACAGTCGAAGGTATCTCTTGAGAATGCCAATTGACGCGAGAACTTCTTCGGACCGCGGACAGGGATCGTCGGCAATATCGTCAAAAGATTCGAATGCTCCATCTGTGCGACTCTCATCGGCAAGCCGTTTTGTGGATAAATATCCGTGTTTTTGGAGCACACTGCGGATGATCTGAACTTCATCGATTCCTGGGTCTGTCACCGATGCGTTGCCTTCGAACTCCACGAATGTCTGCGCATTGGAGGGATCAGTTACGCCAATCCAGCGGAGGAAGTCAGGAGCAAGTTGCGCAATGTTCGTTAACTGCTGCTGCAACTCACGATACAGTTGTTCTGGAGTTGGTAAACCTCCGTTGGCCGCCAGTGCCGAGGCAGTCACATTGTTTGAAGATCTGCCATCGACATTTCCATTGCCACTGTCGCTACCACTACCACTCGAGTTGTTCGGAACCAAATTGACGGATGAGCTGTTCGCGCCGGTGCTCAAGATGGCGCGCAAATTAAGAGATGCAAGAGCCTGTGTCGGGAGTAGACCACTGTGAACCCAACAAGTCTGGATAAACTGTTTGTCGAGGCTGTGGAGAGCCACGTAAAACCAGTGGAAAACGTTGCGAGTATGCAAGTGACGCTGTGGGTGGAATCCACGTGGGTCTTGGTTCATCAAACTTTGTCGATAGTTATTGAATAGGGCTTCCAGCATCTCATTTCTGAAGCGAGCCTTAAATGCTTGGATCACACCAAGGTGTAATGGGTGGAAACGTGGAGCCTTAAAATTCGGCGGCAAAAAGTAGATTTGGAGGTGATCATACACGAAGAACGTGCGTTGGTCTCCCTGCGAATCCAAAATCATTGCAGCCTTGACGTGAGGCACAGCCGAGTCCAAAATCACTCGAAACGTGCGTTTGCGTTCTCGTGCAAGTGCGTTCAGAGACTTGAGCATGCTCACCGTCGTCTGCGCCACTTGCCACCCAGTCTTCGAGTATCCGTACTGAATATTGTACATCTCCTTGGTATCGATTCCTTCCAGCAGCAGCGGACTCCGGTCCGTGCCGATCACTTGCATGTCGAATTTCTCTCCAGCTGCACTCACAAAGAGCGACACTGTGTATCGTCCATTGCCTGCCCCATTCACATCTCCTGACGGCTTGTACACGACTGCAAATTCGCCACCTGTCCATATATCCTGCAGCTCCACGTGACTCAAACTGTGGTGCAGTTCTCGGAGTCTCGTCTGGATGTCCACACTCTTAATGACGCTCTGGTCTCCTCCGTTCGGCACCTGTTTGCTGCTGAACGACCCGAATCTCGTCCTGTATCCGTCGAGCCAGCCGTTGGAACCCGTGAACTTCTGCAGCGCCTGCTTCACTTTGTCCGGCAGTGCCGCGTACGGTTCCTGGACGATTTTGCAGGCCAGCTCCATGGCTTTGTGCTGCAGGACGGTGCCTGTGAGCTTCGTGTCGGGACTCGAGACCTTCATCTCCATGCGCCACTTGTGCAGACACTCGTCCACCACGCGCAGGTCGTACGTGCACTTGGTGGTCTTGCGCTTCTTCTTAGTGGCGTCGGCCGAGTCCGTCTCCGTGCGGATCAGATCCTCCTGTCTGCAGATGTTCGTGATGGTCGTGCGGCCCACGCGGAACTTCTCGGCCAGCTCGCGGTGCGTGAACTTCTTGCTGGCTGCGAGGTCCACCACCTCGCGCTTCTGCCCCAGCGTCAGACGCATCCGCCGGCTGATGGGCACAAGAGCCTCGTTCGGCGCTGGAATGGGCGCGTCAGACGCGAAAGGCGGCAGTCCAGAGGCGTCAGACGGAAGCATCGAGTGCATCGGAGGCTTGCGGACGGACAATTCTTCGGCCATGGTCCAATGAGGTTCCACAAAAGGGAGGTGTCGGTATTTCTTTATTAGAGGATAGTTGATGTGCAGTTGATGTGGGGTACACTACCTGCTTCAATGTGGTGTCTTCACACCACTTGCTTGATTAGCAATTCAGGCCAACCATGAGCAAGCCGAGCGCATCGGTGCAGGCGGCGTTCGGGCTCTTCGACGACGACAGCGACGAGGAGTCGTCCACGCCGATTGTGCAGCCTCACGAGGTGGTGCACATCGTTTCTAGCGCTGTTGCGGCTGCTTGTGACGTGACAGAGGAAGAGAAATCCACCGTTTCCGCCACTCGCAGCCTCGTCGGACCTTGGGACGACGTAAAGCCGCTGGCGGTTGGGCCCATTGACCTGGTGACGAGCTTCGATGGCGTCGGAGGATCGCGTGGCTACGTGGCCTCAAGAGACCTGGAGCCGGGCACGCAGGTGCTGGTCGAGCAAATGTTTGTGCCCTGGCCCAACGACGTGGACACGGCGGATCCCGAGTTCTTCCTCGCTACGATGGAGTCGGTGCTGTCCCGACCTGATTACGTGGAGATAATGGAGCATTTGGGTCACTTGTACCCTGAGAAACTGAGTGAGTTGCCACAGGAGCTACTCGCTGCAGGAAGAGACAAGTATGGCCCTCAGGTGGACGAGTTGTGCAAGAACTTCAGCGACTTGGCGCTGACGCACGACCACGTGCTGCAGAATGTGTTGGCAATGCAGTGCAACGCCTTCGACAGTGGCGTGTTCTTGTACAACGCCATGTTCAACCACGACTGCAACCCGAATTGCGTCAAGTTTACGCCGGAAGATGCTGGTCCCGAAGGTGGCGTGTCCGAGGTGCGGGTGGCACGACCGATCGCCAAGGGTGAGCAACTTACGATCTCGTACTTGTATCCACGCGAACAGAGTCGCGAGAACCGACAAAAGAATCTGTGGGAGCAGTTCGGCTTTGAATGCAGTTGTGAACTCTGTAAACGAGGGGACAGCGTTCTGTCTCCACCTCCAAGCGCAGGGGACGACAGTGATAGCACTAAACCAGGCATGCCAGACTTGGAGAAGGTGCTGGTTGGTGCGGAAGAGATTATCAAGACCAACCGTGAAAGTGCTGCAGATGCGCTTTCCGTGGCGTTGGAGACGTTGTCCGATGCACTGGAGATTGCTGCCCACGACCACTTGGTATTTATGCGCATTCACAAGCTTGTAGCAGACTCGTGCGATCTACTGCTCCGTGGAAAAACCGAGCGTGTGTGCGAATACTCGATCCTGTTCCTGCGCAGTAGTTATGAACTGCTCGAGCTCCAGCGGACATTCTTGAACCCAGACCACATTGACCTCGCGCGTACACTGAACGATGTTAGCCAAGGCATTCAGCTGCTGCTCTCGTACGACCCGAAGGTGCTGCTCACAGAATTTCCCGAGTGGGAAAACTTCCGCCAGGCATCAGTGGTTGAGAATCAGTATCGCCAGGAGTATAGACGGCTAAAGCGGATGTACGAATAGAGGTGTGGTTGCGCTTGTTATAGTACGAATGAGACTTGACTAGATAGTTAGAGGTGTACAGAGCAATCAACAGGCTCGTAAAAATGCCGGTCTTCGTGATCTTGTTGTTCCTCCGGGTCAGGCTCGGTTCGCTAGTGCATCAAAGCCACCAGCCGTACTTTAATTGCGACTTTTGAGTCTACGAGAAACTGCAGGACTTGTCCTTTTACAGATGCAGCTTGCTCAATTCCACATTCAAACTGTCCAGCTTCCACAGGACGACACGACCGTCAAGTGCTACAACGAATATCACCAAACCATAAATAGTGAATGAATGAACGCCTTCGTAGAGTCAACAGTGATCTAAACGTACCCGAGGTGGAGAATTCCGTGACACTGCCAGAAGCAGATTGCGCATAAGGCTGGATACATGTGATGTTGCTTGCGTGTTTCCTAGAATGCAGCGGAATTATTAGTAACCAAAACGCAACAGACCTTGCTGATGCAGACTGAACGTACATCCACAACATATTCTTATCGTGTTGAGTAGCATCGGACGACTGACCACGCGTCACCTTGCTTTCGAACAGGCTTCGGGCTGCAACGCAATCATGCATCCAAAACGATCAGAGTCATCTTAAACCCAGCAACATTACTATCCAACGCACCAGCACTAAAACCACCCGAGTTTCTCTTCACAGCGCTTTCAGTTGGCTTCTTGTCCACAAACTCAGAGAACGACCTAGACAGCAGACCAATTAGTCGAAGCGTACAGAAGCACAAGTTGATGCCTGATTCTCACCAGAAGTTGTTGCCATCCTGAGAGAAGAGCAAGGGGTTGAAGTCGTAACCCACACCAACAATCGCAGCGTTCGATAGGAACAGAATGCGCATGAGCGGCAGGTGTGAGAACCGGATGGACTGCATCACAAAGCGCTACGTCAGCAACCTATTGTACCAACCACTACACACTGCAATATGACCTGAATGGTCGGGAACTGGCCAGGCGCACCAAAATGCACAATGTGGATGGACGATCCCTGGCCGGCAAAGGCCAAGCGGTCGCCCTTGGGGGACCACGCCACAGCATTCACCCACGCACTGGCATTGTCGAACTCGGCCAGCGGCTCTCCGAATGGGGGCAACGCCTCAAACGGCCCTGCATCTGGCGGGCCGTCGACGTCGGTCACGTGGGCCGAGAACACTCGACACTTGAGATCGGTGCTACCCGTTACGATCAATTGGCTGTTGGGGTGCCAGTCCAAGTCCGTCACTCTGCAACGCAAGGCATCAGTCCAATGTCCAGTATCAGGTTGAACCTACACTACGTACGTGGACTTGTGCTTCTTGATGATCTTGCTGACCCACCAGTTCTCTGCCGCCTGGTAGTAGCACACCGACACGCACTTGGCGCCACTGCTCACTGCGAACTTCTTGCCTGTCATGCAGCATTAGCCAGCCAGCCACCTCCAGTTGAACTTACTGCCGCGTACCGTCGGGACTCCACTTGACGTTCGTAGCGGCGCGTGTGATGCGCAGCACCACCAGCAGCGGCTTCCACTGGCGATACGTGGCCTCGTACTTCCACACGAAGGCGCTGCGGTCGTGCGAGCAGGACACGAGCTGGTCGTGCGCCGCAGACCAGTCCAGGCCGCACACGAGCATGTCGTGCTCCGTCAGCACCGCCTCCTTGCGCCATTGCGTCGGGTCGGGCGCGTGGCAGCCCGCGTAGATCCAGATCTCGTTGGAGTTGGGGCAGATGGCCAGCTTCGAGCGGTCCTTGTTCCACGCGTGGCACGAGATGCCGTCGGCCAGTTGGAAGAGATTCGCGTCGCCCCCTGCGACCATGGTGCTGGCTTTTGTCTTGCACTTTGTATTATATATGACTGAGGAGGATTACGGAGGGAGAAATGTCTCCGGCTTCAACTATTAATATCATGTGCACACACCAAATGGAGTGCGCTACATCAACGACACGTAATTTTTGAAGCGTCGAAAACGCGCGAGAGAACGACTACACTCGAATACGTCGAGTAGCTTAACGACGTGAGGCTCGTATGGAGTCTCCGGGTGGCATTTCAACGCAAATTGGAGGTCCATACCCGGAAGAGATCCTACTTGAGGCGTACAACCTGGAAGTGCGTGCGTTAGTTCTGTACTTCTCGAGATATTGCGCAACATAACTGACCATTGGATGCTTGCGTCGTGTATAGTGGGAGTCCATCGAATTGCGGCGGCAGCGGCTGAAGAAAATGTGGCAGCAGTTCCTGTTGATGGAAGAGATGGAGCGGGAGGAGCGACAGTATCAGCGTCAACTGCAAAGGATCAAGCAGCAGGAGCAAGAGAAGCAGGCCCAAGAGCTGGCTCAACAAGCTGCAGAGGCTCAACGCCAGAAAGAAGCAGCAATTAGGGAGAGAGAACAGGCCCAAGAGCTGGTTCAACGAGCAGCAGAGGCTCAACGTAAAAAAGAAGCAGCGATTAGGGAGAAGGAGCGAGAAGAAAAGGAAAAGAAGAAGAAGAAGGTGACTGTGAACGACACGCTGACGGGTGAAGAGCCTGTGCGGAGCCAAAAGCAGCCCAAGACGGTCAAACCCAAAGCACCGAAAGCCAAGACGCAGCCGAAACAAAAACAGAAAGCGAAACCGAAGAGGATCACTCCTGTTAGTTTGCCACCAGCTCAGCCGGAAGATGATGAATCGGTTTCAGAGAACCCAAATGACCTTGGAGAGTATGACAGTCCACCACCGGAGTTACCTGACGATGGACTGTTGAATATGCTGGCGCTTGATAAAGATAGTGATTCAGATGGCGATGACGCGCCGTCTATGGTGAGTTTAATTCTCCCAGTTGCTCAAGAATCTCCGAAACAAGTGCAACCAGCACCGAAGAAAAAGCAGCAGAAGCGATATACGAAGAACGGTGGACCACAATTGGATTTCAATTTTTCGAACGCAGAAGCAAGGCGGCAGGCGAAAGCTGCTGAGGCTGCTGCTCAAGAGCAACAGGACAGCGATGAAGTTGATGCTGAGCCGGAGCCAATGCCCACACCCACACCAAAGAAGCGACTAATACGCCGAAAGGATAAAGCAAGCCGTACTGGTGTATCAGGAGGGAAAAGTTTAATGGCACACATGGAAGATACTAAGCTCGTAGTCAAGCCGAAGAAGGGTGCTACAAATTCCGTGGCTGATAATGGTAAAACGACAGCCGCTAACAAAGTCCCGCAGACCAAGACGAAGACCCAGTCGAATAATGCGAAGGTGTCTGTAGAAGACGAGGGACATTCGGTAGCCCCACCAGCAAAAAAGAAAGTTGGCGGAAAAACTGAGACAATGTCAATCAAACAACGGCTAGCCAACGTTGAGTTGCTCGCTCGAATGAGTAAGATGCAGGATATGAACACTCCGAAAGTTTTGGACAAGAAGATGAAGAAGACCCAGAAACAAGGAGCGGCAAAGACATTAGCAGAAAAGCGAGCTGAATTCCGAAAAGCACTAGCGGACGAAAGAACAGAACCAGAAATTTTTCAACGCGACCAAATAATCGAGGAGGGAGACTTGAACATCAGTTTGAACAGCAGTGGATTGATCAGTGATGACTCCCCTGAGAATCTACGCGCCCCAACACGTAAAAGGCCAAGGGGAGCTGTTGATGGGGACGTGACTCCCACTAAGAAACTGCAGTTCCTCGAGATCACAAAGCGTTTGGTAAAGTCACCGATGCCACGGTTCCTGCGGGCCCCAACTCCTCTCATGTCCCCTGTTGTTCCATCAAGTCTCATGAAGCCGAAGGCTTCATCCCCAATCCCACATACCACGAGTGCTCGCAGCACAGCTACCACACGCCGAATGGATTCAGCCCCTGTTCGACCCAAGAAAACTAATGCTAATAGGTTTGGTGTTCCAGTGGGTGGTGCCAGTACTGCTGCAAATAGTGGTTTCTCCATGTTCGACGCTTTTGTAAACAGCGGCAGCAGTGGAGCGATTCCAAGACTGAAAACAAGGACTCAAGGAGATGACTCGCCATCAGTGTAGACTGCAGTAGTGGGTGTTGACAGTGTAAGATATTACTGTGGCGTGATTTAGCCGACCAAATAAACTTAACGATGGGAATTCACACGAGTATCCGACATTCACTGAGTCTATTGAGTTGGTCCTGTGCCAGGAAGTGAGATCTCTCATTGTCTTGACACACGTTAATTAACCAAACGTGTCATTGAGTCGGAAGCTTTAGTTTTCCAGCGTCTCGGCGTGAAGCTGGTTGATCACATCAACTGAGTCGATGTAGTAATTTGGCACATGGACATCGTTGTCGATGCTGCTCAGCTCAGATTCAGATGTGATGCCAGTCAGCACCAACAGTGTGCTCAGACCACCAGCATTGCCAAACTCAATGTCTGTCGAAAGACGATCGCCCACCTATTTTGACAGCATGAAAGTCATAATGAGATCAGGGCACCTCTAGCATTGAAAATAGTAGACTTCGTACCATGCACGTGCGTGCGGGGTTCAGGTTGTACGTGGCGATAATGGTTTGCAGCAGGTCCTGTGAAGGCTTACCACACACGGCCTCAGGAGGGCTGCAGCGCACCAAACACGACAAAGTAATTAGAACGCGTCAAGGTATACAAGACGTGAAACTATTACGTACTGGCCAATAGCGCACTCCAGCATGTGAACCAGAGAACCACCGCCAGGGACAATGGCGCCATCCGTTGGGAACGTCTGGTCACTGCAAACAGCTTCAAGTGAGAAGGAAAACATTGCTTTAAATCAAGCACAAGCTTACGGGTTGGTGCCAATGAAGCGGCAGCCTGGGATCTGACGGACACAAGCCGTAGCGTACGCCATTTTGTAGTAGGTGAAGTATCTGGAAAGCGCATTTGCAAGTATCACACACGTCAGCGTTATCCTATGAGCACCTCAAAATCTTCGACATACCTGTCCAGACCGCAGACAACCGCCTTGGTCTCCACGTCGATATCCGGGATATGGGGGAGGCCCTTGATGTCGCTGTGCTCCATGCCACTGACCTGGTAGCCCTCCAGCTCCAGCTCCGTCTTGAGACCCTCTTCACCCACCATGTACACTTTGCCTTCAATCTTGTGCTGTTTCATGTACTGCACCGTAGCCCACGCCGAACTGCCAGATATCCGTTAAAACATTAAACTGCACCACATTTATCGCTACCAAACTCACGTGACGATGTCGCCCTCCACAGCAGTGATGCCCTGCGACGCTATAACACACCAATGAACATCATCAGTCTTAAAGCCCTTTAAATGTAGCAACATCAGCACCTACCGAGCTTCTTCACGTACGTAGCGCGGCTGTTGGTGGCGTTATTGGTCTGCACAGTCAAGTTGTCAGCTTCACTCCTCTCAATAGCCAATTCCATCTTCAGCTTACGACAAACACCACGCGCTTGTTGAGTAAGCGCAGGAGGGTGATCATGTTGGCGGCGCCCTCGATCGGGGCAGCTCCGCGCCACAGCACTGGTGGGTATCAAAAGTAGTACCATACCGTTAGAGTCACCGCTATTTGATCGCAATGCAGTACACACACCTCCGTCGCAGTCGAAGAGGAAGGCGTCGAGGCCTTGGATCCACTGCTTGAAGGATTCGCGGGTCAATCGTTGCGTTACGCTCTTTGTGGTGGCCATATTGGAGACTTTGGTGCTTGGGGGAGATTTGCAAACTGCAGCGACATGGAAGCGTAACGGCTTTTATCTTGGGTTTTGTATGCTAGAGTTTGATGACGTACTTCATAGCGCATAATAACAGTACCGTGAAGTGTCTATTTTAGGCGAAGTCTATTCACCTATTGCAGCGATACATGCAAACTCGACTAGGCTGCTATCTGCAAAATCTCGAGCTCTTCTAATACAGCTACAGAGTTTTCCTACTCGGGAACAGCCCAACTACCGAATTGGCTGAGACGCGCATCGATGCGAGCAACAATTTCGGGCTCGAAACCCTCAATGCCATCCTTGTCCAGCTTGGCGAGCTCCTTCGTCGTCAAGTACACCACATTGTCTGGATGCAACGGGCGGTCCGTTCGCCAACGAGCCAAGTAAAGTCGGTCGTGGCCACCGTTACGCGCACCGCTTACCGAGCTGCGCCCTCGCCAGATTTCCTGGTACACAAACTCGATCTCGTCCTTCTCCAGCTCAATCTTGTGACCTTCGTGGAACAACACGTGCTCCCGTTGCTGCAGTTTCTGGTAGAGCTTGTTGCGCTGATCACGAGACAATCTCGCAACCGCCTCTGGGTTGATCTTCTTGCCGGCCAGATCACACAACACGTACGCCGCCATGGATTGTCCAAAAAGCGCAGGCATCGTGCCCAGCACCGGGATCACTCGAATACGAAAGTTCTCCACATTGCCAAATTCTTCCGGATTCTGCACCTGCTCAGCATCAAGAGGCAGCAATTTGCACACGCTCTTCTCACTCGAGAAGATGGTCGTGATCTCGGACGATGAAATGTCCTTCTTCTTCAAAAAGTACCGGATCTTCGTCGCCAGCGGGTCACCTAGACCACACAAAGTCATCAATACTTCATCTACCACCAACAGTTAAGACGTACGAACGACGTCCTTGAGCGACCCGATCTGCAGTCGTGTGGGGTCAGCCTTCGCGCCAGCTCCAGTGGCAGTGATGACCTTCAGGCCCTTGTGGGTCACGGCTTCCAGCAACGCGCACTTGGTCTTCACGTCGTCAATGCAGTCCAGCACGTACGTGGGGTTGCCTACACCACATGAAGTCAGCTTCCTCTCCACTGAGCAGCAGCCATCTCTCACCTTCCAGCAGCTCGTCGGCGCTGTCCGCCTCGAACATAACAGCCACGTCTTCGACCTCGCAGTCCGGCACGATCTCGTGCAGGTGCCGCCGCATGGCTGCCACCTTGGACAGACCCACGTCGGCGCGCGTGGCCACCGCGTGGCGGTTCAGCGACGACAGAGTGACGTTGTCGAAGTCCACGAGGCGCAACTTGCCCACTCCCGAGCGCGCCAACATGTGCGCGGCATGGGACCCCACGCCGCCCAGTCCCACGACCACCACGAACGCGTCCTTGACATTGGCGAAGCCCTCGGGTCCGAAGAAAGCGGCGATGCGCGACAACTGCTCCTCCAGCAGCTCTTGAGCGGCGGCATCCGTCCCGCGGGATGGCGTCACGCTTGCAACGGGGTTGCTGCGACATTGAGAGACTTGGTACACATATTGCGCCGCAATTGCAGCCGCTGCACCCACGCCGAACGCCACGACCGACTTGACCATCGCAATTGAAAACTATCAGGTTAATGGTTCGAAACACTGGTGTAGATTTGACTTGCATTTTGTAAGGAGTAATTTACTTTCGAAAAATACTGTGAAAATTGCGACTATTCCAAACGCTGTGAAGGCTCGGCTGCTACTAGCATTTCGATGTTCTTCTCCAAATATTGCTGCACATTACCATGACACGTGAGTATGACCTGTAGCCTTATTATTTGAGAAAGCTTACCAAGTCCTTCACTCGCCCAAGCAGCTCTGATTCCAAACCTTCGAGCTGTTCATCGCACAGATTAGAATGCGTGGCAAGTGTTCCTTATGAACTTTGAGATAACCTCACCAACTCGGAGATACATCGACATATCATCGGATCTGGCTCAGTTGGGTCTTCGAAAGCGAGCGCAGCTTTCGATTTCAACTTTCGAACCTCCTTAGTTGGTTCTTGTCGGACTTTGGAGAAACGAGACGATTCTTGTTTCGAGCCCATTTTTGGTCTGGAGGCAACCACACTAGCACTTTCAATGGCTTCTTCAAGTTTAGTGAGAGCGAATTTCGATCGTTCTGTGCTGCGAAAGGAGTGTCTTTTCACAACCATGTCAACTGCTAATGTTGAATGTGACTGCTGTAAAAAACAGTTTTACGAACCTAACAAACTGTAGAGAAGAATCCATGCAATCGAGCTGTTCCTCATCGTGTGCAGATTCATCTACATGTGTACTCTGGTCTTCAATTACTCCACTGGTAAATGAGGCCTCATCACCAAGTGCTTCGTTAGTATCAAACGTTTCTCCTGCAATGAATAATTCTGGAGGTGTCTTTATCGAGTTCTACAATATAGATTAGTATTCCGCATTCCATAGTCAAAATTCTAGGATCTTGGTAATACACGCACCGAATACTTGGGAATAAGGTTGGTGTTGGTACCATGAATGGGAGGCTGAAAGAGTGATTGGCCTGACGCCTCCTGACGGCGCTCAAATCCATGGTAAGAACGTACGGCATCCGGGCAGGTTCGGCGAACATAATCGTGAATCCAATGCAAAAACTCAAAATGCTCCTGAAAAATACCCTTAACCAACTTTCGGATGGGTATCTCCTGCGAAGATATCACATTAAAATAATGATATAGTGGTGTTCCAAAACATCATTTACCTTTCTGATGTCGCACAATTGGAACGTACGCCGCAGTAGTTTTAAATTACGCTCGTATTCCATCTCGGTACGAGCGTGGAAGTTAAGCTGCTGCAAGTTGACTTTGCCTGTGTACAAGGCATCGAAGATCTGACAATACGCGATACCATCTGCAAGGTGTTCGATCTGCTTGTTCAAAGTCACAATTTCTCGTCTGAACAGCTAAACCTTCGTTTTAGTTTTACCTTTGTGTAATCTGTCTCAAGGAACTCGTTGACCCATGCAAGTAGCTCCAAGCGACCGATCCCTCTCCATTTCAGCTTCCGAAGACTCATTTAATGAGAACATCCCATCAACCGTCGTCTATTTCCGTTTCGTGAAGGTAAAAACCAACAGTTTTTTAGGCTTTTTAAAGCCTCTTGGAGAAATAGCTTTTTTAAAAAAGCTAGTTTTTTAAAAAAAAAACTATCTTCAAGAAAGTTAAAATTAACGAGAGTTTGGAAAAACGAGAGCCTTTCAAATCGCATAAATTATTAATACAGGCAGATTCCACATATAAATTACGGATATATTTTCGACAGATATTTTGAATGCCGAATAGTAGGTAGGGTCTTCTATAATACATGTAAAGTCATTATTAGCACCGCGTTCTGTTCTGTCCCATCGTAAGTTAACCACCATAGTAAACCACCATAGAAAACTAGATTCTGGAATAGAGAAC